>JAVANC010000002.1:16560233-16735273 GCA_033319125.1 Parnassius glacialis | reverse complement strand
CACAGCAGGCCTGCAAACACACCCTCTCCAGCCCTTAGCATTTCGAGTGATATCCGGCTGCCTTACCTGCTTTCATGCTTTTCATTGCTTCCATTATTTCATCTACACTTATCTCCCTATCTCTCTCCACTTCTTCCGGAATTTCTATTTCACTTACTTCAGACGACTCTTCACTCTTAAACACACTTTTAATGTATTCCTTCCATCTTTTTTAATTCGAAATTTTATCATTCAGCATGCAGCCACTCTCGTCTCGTATAGCATTCATTCTAGACTATTTTGAATTTCCCCTGGCAGTTCTTACGAGCTTCCAGAACATTTTAATATTTTCCTGGAAGTTATCAGATGTCCTTTTACCATTATTATCTATCCTTTCTTGATTTTTCCTTTCAACAACTTCTTTTACTCTCTTATTTATACGTCTAAAGTCTGCCTTTTTTCTTTCAATCTCATAATTCATACCACCAGAATTACCAGCTTTGATTGCTAGTAAATCTAGCCATGCTCTTTTCTTTGCTTCAACTTCCATCCGTACCTCATCATCCCACCACAACGTATTACTTTTCCCTTTCATTCTTTCTCTTACTTACACCACATACTTCGGTGGCTGCATCCACCAAAACATTTTTATATTATTCCATATATTCTTCTAATCTAAATCATTCATACATAATTCATTCAACCCACTTATATTTTCCCTCAGTCTGCATTTATACTTCTTTTTCACACCTTCATCTTGTAACCTCTTTATTCTTATACGCTGTAACGCGATGCCGCCAACTCCTGAATAGACCATTAATTCGGCATAATATCAAGTAATGATCCGTCCCTACGTTGGACCCCCGGTAAACCCTTGTATCTACCACTGCGCTCCTCATTCTTTCATCCACAATTATGAAATCTATCATGCTTCTAGCATCCCCTCTTTCCCATGTAAACATGTGAATCTTTTATGGCGAAAGAAAAGTGTTCGCTACAAAAAGATTCTTTTCCACACATACGGTGAGGAGCTCTTCACTATTCTCATTTATTCTTTCATCGCCAAAACGTTCCTAATATCCTTTCATAACCAGACCTCTTCACCCAACCCTTCCATTAAAATCTCCTAACTTACTTACTTACTTACTTATCTTCACGCACAATCCCTGACGGGGGTGGCCAGAGAGAACAGATCGCCAAGTGTCACGATCCTTACATACCTCTTTCGCTTCTTTCAGATTCATTATCTTCTTCATACATGCACGTCTAGGTATCCGAGTACTCTTGACCCTCCCCTCTTCGAGCAATTTGCAATGCCAGCAATTTGCTCACATGGTCTTCGAAATTTACACCATTTAATATTAACTTTCGCGCTATATATTTTCTTCACCATTCGGTCTTCACTCATTCGCTCAACGTGCCCAAACGATCGAAGCACACCCTTATCAATTTTTGTGATAAAGTCATCTTTCAAACCTGCCATATTGCTTCGCTTTCGGTCGGCCATGGTAACGCCGCACATTTTACGAAGAGATCGCATCTCCACTGCATTCAACTTGCTTTTATGCTTCTTCTGGCATACCCAGGTTTTGCTGCCATATAACAAAGTCGGTACCAACACTGCGCTATGTATTGCAAGGCATGCACTCTTCACTACGCCTTGCCTTTTGACTAACGCAGTCGGGGCGGGGGCACCATGACTTTGTTCCCGGCAGCGACACGCCTGTCCCACATCTAAATCACATCTTCCATCCCGGCTAAAAGCACTCCCCAAGTATACAATTTAATTTACCTCTTCTAGACATTCCTGATTTACCCATATTTCACACTTCGTTCTCTCTTCATCCCTTTCAAATCTTCTAACATAATAATATTTTCATTTTCCTTACATTTCATCAACACCAGCCTTACCATGTCCCAAAACTGCTCTCGGATATAAGTGGGCTTCGACATATCTGGGGCGTACACCCCTAGCACAAAAAACTACTTAAGCCCACTTTCATTCGTATCCACAGCAGCCTTGGGCTTACACATTCATACTCTTTCACACATTGACCCATTCTTTCTGAAAGAATGACACCGACTCCCTGGCATGCCCGCTCGGTCTCGTCTACACCAGCCCAGTAAGCGGTATACGTGCCATGTGAAGTGACATCCCTTCCCTTCCGTTTCGTCTCGTTTACGCATAACACATCTTTTTTTTTATAGGTTAAGGGTGACAAATGAGCACACAGTCCGCCTGATGGTAAGTGGTTGCTGCGGCCCATAGACATCTACATCTATCCTCTATTACAAATCAAAATGCAGATGCGTTGTCACCCGTGAGGACTAAGATGGAATGCCTCATTTTCAGTAAAAAGGGCCTTCGGCCACCTGCACTCACCAAGCGAAACGCAAAGGTAAACCTTTACTTCACGCTGGTATTCTGTGAGGTCGTGGTACCGCCCCGGTTCGAGCCGGCCCATCCGTGCGACAGCAAAAGCTGCCGCGTGGCTCTACCACTGTTATTCCTCTATCATTCATCATTTCGCACACTTCATCCATCTTATCATTTATTGCTCCAGACGGGCCTCCGTAATCCACTTTTCGCCCCTCGGGGAGACAGGACGTGACGGATGGCGAACCTCGTCGCCGGTTTTTCCCCCGGAGATTCTTCGCACCCCTGCCCCATTAAAGGGGCGCCGGGAACTCGGGGCCATTTCTTTTATTTCTTGGCTCATGGTGCAAACTCAGGGTGGTAGATTTTACACCGCTACCATACGGCGAAGAGCCGAGTCTATCCTATCGGCTTTTGTAGGCTTTGTCGCTCGTTTAGCACCACCCGGGGACACGTGTAGGGTGGTCCTAGTATTAGGTGGTCTAAGACTACGGACGCGAGCGACTCATCCCCCGAGCGAAACATCACCCCATTGATAGATGATATGTTTCCTTAAAAGTTCTGCTGCCGTATCTCTTAATTTTCTTTTAGCTCTCCTTCTAGAAACGTGTTTTACGATACGAGGTGCGGAACTCTTCATGCGCGACTCAGACTCGCTCTTAGCCGGATATTGAAATCCGTTATCCTTCGAATCTCCGAATTCCATTTTGAATTACTCTTTCACTGTACATGTTATATTGCCTGGAAGAGCCCTTCAAGATGTAACAAAATATTTGATTAAGACACACTATTAAGAGATATGCTTAAGCTCATTAGCTAAACAATAATTATATACAAAATTGTTCGACCCTCGGCGACATCAATGAATTGTTATTTTAAGTGATGATTTACTACGTGCTCGGCGGTAAAAGAAATAATCGTTATAACATCACAAAAAAACGCATGTCAAAGGAATATATACATATTTAGTGGTCATTTGAAGTTCGCCAACACGGTCTGTAGTAGCCTTGCGAGTTAATCAACTTCTTATTAGTTCGTGGAGTTAATCGAACAATAACTAAACGTAGTGATTTTATACTCTTTTTATTTTTTTTTCCACTATAAATTGCAAATTCCTTGTGGAATCAATTACCTCCAGCGAATTTTCCGGACCGATATGACTTAGGAACCTTCAAGAAAAGAGCTTACACCTTTCTAAAAGGTCGGCAACGCATCTGCAATTCCCCTGGTGTTGCGGTTGTTCATGGGCGGCGGTAGTCACTTACCATCAGGTGAGCCGCATGCTCGTTTGCCCCCTATTCTATAAAAAAAAATAGAACAAACAACTCTTGAGCGGTCACGGCTTTATAGTTTAAAGCATAAAAGAAATTCATTTATCTATTTCTTTATTTTCAGATTACAATGAAGAAACGTGATATTGTGATAATTTCAATTTTGAGCTGCGCTGCTCTTGCTGTCCTCTTCTCTATCGCCGCGTACTTGTATATACGTAGGCGAAGACGAAAGAGAGAGGATGATGAAGATGGAACCAGTTGCGCCATACGGTAAGTACTTTTTCTAATAAAACTATTTAACTATTAGTCTATCAGGGTTTGCCGACAGCCAAAGAATAAATAAGTATTTAAAAATTATAAAAATAACATAAATAAAGATCATAGCTCTCACGTATAATCGTTGATTATCGGTTACATAAATTATATATCAATAATTGCTATAGCTGTCTCTTTCTATTGATATTTTATGAAAAGAGAAAGAGTAACTTTATGATTTCTTAAATTAACGATGATTTCATGAGTAATTTACGAGTAATTTCATAGCGACGGAAGCTAGACAGTTCGATTAGCAGTCATACGTTGTGACTTGTTCGAACGTACCTACGATCCGCGAAAAATGATGAACAGACGCGATTGACTATCATTACTCGTGGGGAGTGGTGAGCTATGATGCGTAAATTCTTACATTAAAATAAAAAAAATATTAAAAACGAACTGCCACACTGTTAGTAGTTCAAAGAAAAACAAATAATTTTTTTTTATATTCCTTACCTTATTATACTTTTATATTTTCACCTATTATTTATTTGCCTCGGAAAATTACTATTTGGCATTTTGAAGGAAAGAAATCTGAAGATAACTTTTACTAAATAATCGCTATACGCTGATACTCTGTGCTGATAGCTGAAAGTTATTTTGTATAAATAACTTGTTTGTTGTAACTAAATTGTTTCACTGGAAGATGTTTTTAAGACGATAAATCGAAAAGGCGCCATTAACGTAAACGGTGAGTACATCTCACACTTTCGCTTTGCTGATGATAAAATCGTCGTGGCAGAATCGTTGTAAGAACTTCAAAACATGCTAAACAGACTGAATGATTCCCCCTGACGTGTTGGTCTGTGTATGAATCTGAACAAGACGAAACTTATGTTGAACGATCACATCATGCCTGTTCCAATTACTGGTGATGGTGAGATTCTCGAAGTTTTCTAAGAATTTAGCTGCTTCGGGTAAATATTGCAACTAGATAAAAATAACTTTGAGAAGGAAGCCGATCGGAGGATTCGGTTAGGTTGGGCAGAATTGAGGAAGCTCCGTCGGGTTTTCTCGTCGCCCATACTACAAACTCTAAAGACAAATATTTTTAACTAGTGAGTTCTACCCGTACTCACTTATGGTGTCAAAATGTGAACACTAACGATATGGCTACTCCATAACTTCAAAATTCCTCAGCGAGCGATGGAAAGAGCTATGGTGATATAAGAAGAAATATGCAGGTGAACCAAGATTACTGACATAGCCTTCCGTGTTTGTACATTGAAGTGGCAATGGGCTCATTATGTCTGTCGAAGAAGTGGCATTCGGTGAGGTAGACATGTAATGGAGTGAAGACCACGTCTAGGTAACCGTAGTATAGGACTGACTAGATGGGGGTGGCGGGCTGCGCAAGGAGGCTGGTAGAAACTGGAGACGTAATGTCTTATGGAATTATGCTATGGGGTAATGTAACTGATATTTAAGCTATATTTGTTTTGTAAAAGAAAGCCGTTCGGGCGATTTATAACCTAAATTTTAAAGAGTCCCTGAGACAAAAATTTAAAGAAATAAACATATTAACTTTGGCATCGCAATATATTTATGAAAATATAATGTATGTACATAAAAACATAAATAGCTTTAATAAGAATAAGGATGTGCATACTTTAAACACTAGGAACAAACATAAGCTTGTAATACCAGTTACTAGACTCCACAGAATCAGTAATTCATTTATGGGGCAATGTATACGCTTTCAAAACAAAATCCCAGAACATATTCAAAATTTATCAATAAACAAGTTTAAAAGTTTTATTAAAGAAAAACGGTACAAAAAGGGTTATAATAATATCAAGGAATACATGAATGAAAATAACCCCTGGGAATAAGGTGATCGCCACCACGCTGGTTCTATTAAAAATCATTTAAAAATTGTATAAATGAAATTATTGATATGTGAAATATGTTTGAAAAAAAAAGTCCCGCTGGGTTTCTAGCTGGTTCTTCCCAGGACAGAGGTATTTTTCGACCCAGTGGTAAATAAAAAATGACTTTCAATAAGAATTATGTAATAATCAATATTGAATAAAAAAATATTCTATTTTATTCTATTCCATTCTACTGGATACGTGTAATCGAAGACCTGGCTAAGTGGCGCATCTTGTGAGAGTCTTTGCTCAAGTAGTGGATAGCCGCATGCTGATGATGAATCGTGTGGACTGTGTCGCAAATATCAACACTCAACATATGACAAATGCGGTCGTGTCACATGGTTCGATTAAGTCTTCATCGTAACTTGGAAGAGAAGGCCAAATTGGCCTCTAAAAAGCTTGGCATGCTCAGCAGAGCGGGACAGTATTTCATGCCGGCACACCGCCTGCAACTTTACAAGGCGCAGGTTCGGCCTCACATGGAATACTGTTCCCATCTCTGGGCAGGGGCTCCCCATTGCCAGCTCCTTCCACATGACCGCATCCAGCGCAGAGCGGCTCGAATCGTCGACGACCGAGCCCTTTCCGATCGGCTCGATTCATTGGCACTGCGAAGAGATGTTGCATCCCTTTGCGTTTTCTTTCGCATCTGCCATGGGGAGTGCTCTGAGAAATTGTTCGGATTAATCCCAGCCGCCAAATTTCACGAACGCACATCGCAGCAGAACTTCCGATACCATCCACACCATCTGGATGATTGGCGGTCCACCACTGTGCGATTTAGAAGATGTTTTATTCCTCGCACGACTTCCTTGTGGAATCGATTACCATCAGCGATTTTTCCGGAACGATACGACTTAGGGACCTTCAAGAAAAGAGCGTACTCCTTTTTAAAAGGCCGGCAACGCATCTGCAATTCCCTCCCTGGTGTTGCAGTTGTTCATGGGCGGCGGCAGTCACTTACCATCAGGTGAGCCGCATGCTCGTTTGCCCCCTCTCCTATAAAAAAAAAACTTCGACATGACCTTTGTCGTGCGAACCCCTCTGCGACCAATTAATTCACGATCAAACCTATTGTATACGACTTAAGTCAGTGAGATGGTCCATACGAACATGATTGTATGAATGGCATCCTTTAGGTCAAAAAGAACTAAAACTAGTAACTTAATTATCATACAGTCCTATTCCCCGTGGTATCGTGCCAAGAACGCTGGCTGCGTTTCCTCGCTGAATGGCTATACTTAGCCTTTGAGCGAGAAAAGAACCAGCCCTCTTATCATGAGCAGCAACGACCAGCCGCGGACCGAGAGTCTCTACAGCAAATGGCACAAATATGTAGTCATCTCTTGGAACTCATTCAACGCTATTTTACAACAGAGCTATATATAATAAGGGATTAATTGATACGATTTCTGTTTCGTTAAAATAATAAATCTACAATTTTGTTTTAAATATTTTCTCATATTTCTCATTTTTTTTTTTGTGATTAAAACAAGATATCTGAGTCTGATTTTAAAATAGTTTTCCGATAACTGAACTATTTGTCCAAACACCACTATTTTAGATCTTCAAGGAAAAACACGGGTAAAAGTTAATTACTAAACCCATTGAAATAAATATTTAATGCTTACTCTCGCAAATACAGAATATATCTGCTATTTATAGTGTAGGGACGTTTTCGCTCATGCATTATTAAAACCTTAAGCGTTTTGTACTTTTATACGTAATATGAACTGCGATGTGTGTGTTCTGTGTAGAATATTACAAAATTCAAACTGTTTCCGTGGTCAAATAATATTGACGTGTTTCATTTATGTCGGTAAATGCAGAATATGTATGAAAATCGTTTTTTTTTTCTTTACCCATTGCAAAACAGCCATTGCCTACTGTTACGAGCTTGGGGTTCGAGACAATTAAAAACTGCCGATTGAATAACCAAAATTGACACTTTAATTACAGAACACTAATTACAAATTAAAACCACACTAATATAAATAATAAAACTACTATAAAGTATCACTTTAGTTCGCAGTTATTTCGCTTCGATGTATTCTCTTGTATCGCCAATTCAATACTGACTCGGTCGCTTTTTTGCGCCCAGAAGCAATTGAAAAGGGCTACTCCATTACGCGAGGAGGTGGAGAATGCTTTATGCATACCACGACAGCCGGCTGTCGTGGTTATGTGGGATTCACTGTAACTACACTACCTAAACCCTAAGTGTACCCACTCAACTCCACCCGTGGGACTGGCATTGCCTTATTAGGCCTTTCTGCCGAATCGGAAGCGACCCTCTTTTGGGAAAAGAGAGCGCAAGCGGCTACGAGCCGCTGAGGGAGAACCTACTAAGGCAAATTTAAGAAGAGTCGGCCTGAGCCGCCAGGAGGCAGTTCAGTTCGGTTGAAAGTTTATTTGGTAGGTCCGAGAGAGAATTTCTCTTCCTGCTGACTCGATAGCAAGAGGGGAGTGGCGCTGCATAAGTAGCTGCCTCACGAATGAATTGATTGGAGTGAGACTCTGAGGCTTTAAAGAAGTTCTCAGAGAGTGTTTTAAGATATTCTTGAATTGTAGGGAGCTCTCATTCCTGATGGAGGTCGGTGTTACGGACGTACCAGGGTGCGTTCATAGCTCGACGACAGAAGAGGTTTTGAACTATTTGTAATTTGACCCCAAAATTAACTATTAATAATTTTGGGGTCAGCGTGAGCAAACATAGGGCCCGCGTAAGACATGACTGGTCGTATACAGACCTTATAAAGGGTTCGCTTGTTTCGGAGGGACATTTTACTGTGATGAGTCGCCCGCGTCCGTAGGCTTCGACCACCTAATCCTAGGCTCACCATACACGTGTCCCCCGGGTGGTGCTAAACGAGCGACAAAGCCGATAGGATAGACTCGGCTCCTCGTCGTATGGTAGCGGCGTAAAATCTACCTGCATGCATGCATCCACCGAAGTATGTGGTGTAAGTAAGAGAAAGAATGAAAGGAAAAGTAATACGTTGTGGTGGGATGATGAGGTACAGATGGAAGTTGAAGTTGAAGCAAAGAAGAGAGCATGGCTAGATTTACTAGCAACCAAAGTTGGTAATTCTAGCGGTATGAATGATGAGATTGAAAGAAAAAAGGCAGACTTTAGACGCATAAATAAGATAGTAAAAGAAGTTGTTGAAAGGAAAAAGCAAGAAAGGATGGATAAGAATGATAGAAGGATATCTGATAACTTCCAGATAAATATTAAAATGTTCTGAAAACTCGTAAGAACTGCCAGGGGGAATTCAAAATAGCCTATAATGAATGCTATACGAGACGAGAATGGCTGCATGCTGAATAATGAAGTTTCGAATTTAAAGAGATGGAAGGAATACTTTGAAAGCGTGTTGAAGAGTGAAGAGTCGTCTGAGTAAGTGAAATAGCAATTCCGGAAGAAGTGGAGAGAGGTAGGGAGATAACTGTAGATGAAATAATGAAAGCAATGAAAACCATGAAAGCAGGAAGGCAGCCGGATATTATAGAATATCACTCGAAATGCTTAAGGGCTGGAGAAGGTGTGGTTGCAGGCCTGCTCTGCACCTTGTTCAATTTATGTTGGGAACTGAAGCGGGTACCGGAAGAATAGTGCAAAGCCATTGTAGTCCCAATATATAAAGGAAAGGGCTCGCAGCAGGACTGTAAAAACTACCGTGGTATCAACTTCCTTAGCATTGTGGGTAAACTGTATGCTAAGGTGTTGATTGAAAGAGTTATGGAAGAAACTGATGGAAAAATTTGGGATGAGCAAGCTGTATTTAGAAATTGGATGGGTGGACGGATCAAATATTTTCCATGCGCATGATTGCGGAAAAGTTTTTGGCCGAAAACCAGAAAGTTTTTTGTGCGTTCATGGACTTGGAAAAGGCTTATGACAGAGTGGACAGGAATGTGTTATGGCAAACACTGAACTCATTTGGGTTGAGCGCTGGCTTGATACAAGCATTAGGGTCTCTTTATAGGGACTCTAGTGCTTGTGTAAGGATCAACGGGGTCTACTCGGACTGGTTTGGCATTCATAAAAGTGTCAGACAGGGATGTGAGGCTTACCTTTGGCTGTTTAACCTATTTATGGACAGCTGTTTGCAAACTTTGAAAGTAGAAGAATGTAGGTGGAGAATGGGTGAGTTAACCCTCAAATGCTTTTTATACGCCGATGATCAAGTCATATTTGCATCGTCGGCGGCCCAGTTGCAAATGATGGTTACTTTAATGAACTGGTCATTGAAAGAAAGGGTTATGAAAGTGAACACAAGTAAGACGAATGTGATGGTTTTTGAAAGAGAAGAAAGTAAAACGTTATGTGAAATAAGAATAGAAGGGGAGTTGGTTGAGCAAGTGGATGAGTTTGTATATTTAGGATGCTTAATGGTAGATATGATAAGGATAGTGAACACAGGAAATAGAGTGAATGGGGCTCTACACGCTATTATGAGGAGTCAGAATGTGTCAAATAAGGCACATATGGCAATTCATAATGCTGTGTTAATCCCTACTTTAATGTATGGTAGTGAAAGTTGGGTCTGATAGAAGAAGCATGAGAGTAGAATAAATGCTGTAGAAATGCGGTGCTAAAGGAGTATGTTAGGGTTGAATCTGAATGACAGGGTGAGAGATAGTGTGATAAGAGAAAAGTGTGGTTTGCAAGATGACGTTGTGAAAAGGATTAATGAATGCTTCGGTGGTTTGGGCATGTAGAAAGAATGAACGAGGAAAGAGTCACAAAGCAAATTTATGTTGCAGAAGTGAACGGCAGGGTCGGGAAGGGACGCCCTAGACGAA
Source organism: Parnassius glacialis (assembly GCA_033319125.1). Lineage (NCBI taxonomy): Eukaryota > Metazoa > Arthropoda > Insecta > Lepidoptera > Papilionidae > Parnassius > Parnassius glacialis. The sequence continues at coordinate 16,724,645 of JAVANC010000002.1, read as the reverse complement.
GATTATCCCGATATTTATCGACCAAATCGGCGATACATTAAAAATAGGCCAGATTAGGAGTACCCTTAATCGACCAGCGTGTCTGCGTAGATATTTTTTTTTATTACTATATCCTCCGACATGTTGATCGGAGACCTTGTGTAGCTGATTGCTGTTTTATATATATGTTTATTTTAGTTTCACATTATTTTTATATAGTTTTTACTTTATTTCCTTCTTTTATACTTTTATTCTGTGTATTCTGTGAAACACTTTTTTTTCTTTTTTGTCAAAATCATGGACGGCGGATTTTTTTTTTGGTTTAGTACATTGTATTTCTCACTTTGCCTTTTCCCAAATGTGGTTGATTCTTATTATATTAGTTACTTTTTTTTCTTTTTTTCTTTTTATATTTAAACACTACTAACACTATTTATAATTAATTTTTTTTATTTTTTTTTATTTTTTTCTTTGTCATACTTATCTTATATAATATTAGGACATATGTACTCATATGTCTAATTATATAGTTTTCTTACTCTCTCGTTTTTTATTTCCTTTTTTTTACTAAGGTTTTTTATTGTACTTTTGTTGGAAGTATCTTATTCTATTATTCTAAATTAGTTTTACCTTGTTCTTGTTTAGGCACTTTTATTAGTTTTTATGATTTTATTTGCTACGTTTATACAATATTTTGTGAAAATATTTCTGCCGCGTTTGTCTTCCATTATTTTTTGTATATTTTCTTTTGTCAATTTTAATCCTATCTGCAGTTCCACGTCTGCTCTATTTTTGCAAAATTGAGGGCAGTCTATAATTATGTGCAGAGAAGTTTGGGGTTGGTTGTTATCACACGTACAGTCTGGTCTAGATTTAATTTTGAAACGGAACAAATAATCTGCAAAGCCTCCGTGACCGGTCAAAACTTGTACTAATACTGGCGTTAAATGAATATGTTTTAGAATGCGATATGCTGCTTCTACATCTGGAAAAAATACTTTTGTAATTTCGGCTTTTTCTTCTGTTAAATATTTCTCACCCCATTCCTTAATTGTTTTATGTCTAATTTGGTTCTTTATGAACGAAATTGGACATTTTGCGTAATTTAATTTTGTTTTTAATTTTAAAGCTGCTTCCTTTGCGAGTTCATCTGCGCGTTCATTCCCGGGAATACCTACATGTGCTTTAACCCAATACAGCCCTATCTTCCTATTTTGACTTCTTAATTTAGCGATATCTCGCCTAATTTCGAAAGCCAACGGTTGATATGCTGACTGATTTTTGACAAGTTCCAGTGCAGATCTTGAATCACTGTATATGTAAGTACTTTCGTAATTCTTTGCTTTTTGAATTGCTTGAAGCATTGCGTATAGTTCAGCCTGAAAGACAGTGCAGAATGAATCTAATTTGAATTTTTTATAATCTATTTCTTCTTTATTTCTCCAAATAGAAATTGCAGCTCCAACCTTGCCCTCAATTTTACTTCCATCGGTGAATATTTGTATACTACTTGTATGATGTTCCTCTAATTTTTCTGATGTTGTATTCTCTATCATTTCAAAGTCGATATTTTCTTCGCAGGCCGGATGCAGCATTTCCAAAAATCTTACTTTTTCTTCGATCTCTCTGTCTTTAAGTAGGTTATAATCTGGTTTACCGCGTTTTGCTTCATACAAATATGCAGCTTCGCGTAACCTTAGATCTAAAGGAAGTAGTCCTGAGAGTATCAAAGCTGCGTTAAGTAAGACCGTGCGATCCTAGCGTAGATATATGGATGTAAAGGAGGCGAGAGAGGTGTGTCAGGATCGCGCAAAATGGAAGTCCGTAGTCTCTGCCTACCCTTCTGGGTGACAGGCGTGAGTGTTTGTGTGTGTGTGTGTGTGTGTGTGTGTGTGTGTGTGTGTGTGTGTGTGTGTGTGTGTGTGTATTTTTTAGGCCCACCCGAAGGTGAGCCTCGTATCAAGGGTGACGCCTAAATATTTAGCAGACGTATGCCAGGGGACAGGGGTCCCTTATTTTTTTATTTTATTTTTTTTATTAGTGAAGTGTTTTTGAGGCGGCGTTGTTTGTAATCGAAGTGAACGGTGGAGCTTTTTTTTGTTCACATCGATGCACCATTTTCGGAACCATGCTCCTAGGTCATTAACTGACTTTTGGATCTTGTTCTGTATGAAAGGTAGCGAGATGATTTTACAATAGAGGGCAGTGTCGTCTACAAAGAAGGAGAGCTGAACACCATTTGACGGGATGGGAATGTCGTTGGTGAACAGAATGTACAGGAGAGGAGCAAGTACTGAGTCCTGAGGGACACCAGCTTTGATGGCGCGCTGAGAAGAGATCATGCCTTCGTGTCTAAAACGAAAGGTACGATCCTTCAGGTAAGAGGTCAGGAGATGTACTAGACGATCGGGTAGACCTATTTTATATAGTTTGTAGATAAGGCCTTCGTGCCAGACTCTATCGAATGCTTTAGCAATGTCGAAAAAGACCGCGATGGTCTTATGACGACGAGAATAAAAACCGCTGAGGATATATTCCACAATGCGGTGAACATGTTGGAGACAAGAATGTTTCGCTCGGAAACCATATTGGTGGGGGATGATAAGAGGGTCACCGTCTGTGGGAAACAGATGGAGCTTTATGCGAGTGAAGATGACTCTTTCGAAGAGTTTGCCCATGGCCTTGAGGAGGCTGATGGGTCAATGCCTGGAGGGGAGGTTGTGAGGCTTTCCTGGCTTGGGAATAACAATGACAGTTGCCTCCTTCCATGTAGTGGGAAAGTAACTAAGATTGAAGCAGGCGCTAAAGATAATAGTTAAAAGGGTTAACACCTGCTCAGGAAAGTGTTTAAGGGCTTGGTTGGAGATGCCATCCGCACCCGGAGTCTTTTTGGGCTTAAGTCTTTTGATGAGGGATGATATCTCATCATTGGACACAGTGATAGGGTCAGAGCCTGTGGAGGTGAATTCCGGCAGCGGACCTCATCATCCACTGTCTGGATGTGGGAGGGGCCGGTGAGTTGAGAGCTAGTAGAGCATTGTGCGGCAATGCTGTCTGCAATGCACTCCGCCTTTTCCTCGTCCTCGAGGCAACCGTACGGTCGGGACGGGAGAGAGGGGGAGTGTGGGTGATAGCTTATATGCGGAGGGCTCTTGTCATATGATAGTACTCTGTATGAAAGGAAGAGATATTCTACATGAGCTTACTCTTTTCGAGGTCTCGAAGTTCAGAAAGACGGACACGGACTTCTTGTTGAAAACGATTGGCCGTACGCCTATATTCGGGGGTGGGATAGATTGCTCTCTCCGGAAAGCAGCTCACTTGGCTTTCAATAGGTTGCTAATACGTAGGGGAAGCCCATCATTATTAGCAACCGGGACGACCCTTTCATTCTCCTTAAGGGAGGATTTAATAAGGGTGGATAGAGTATCGATCGCGGTGTCGATTTTTTCGGGACTGTCGAAGTCCGACGAGTGGGAGATGGGGGAGCCCTGTGAATCCATAGTTTTAGGTAGGGATTCCTAGAAGCCCTTCCAGTTATTGAAGGTTTTCGTGGAGGGGGTTGGGGGAGGTGGCTGATGGCCAGGAATGAGGAAGACTGGTCGGTGGTCGGATCCTAGATCGTCTAGCGTCTTGATTGCCCTGAGGTGTAGGGAAACTCCTTTGACTAGCGCAAAGTCTAGCACATCGGGAGCGTGGTCGGTGTTATCGGGGTAGTGAGTGACACTGAGGGGACTGTGGACGGTAAGGTCAAGAGACTGCGTGACATCAAGCAGTTTCTTGCCACTCTGAGAGGAATTACGGCAGGTCCATTCAGTATGCTTGGAGTTAAAACCTCAAAACATAATGACTGAATTGCCTAGAGATAAGATACCCTCAAAATCTTTTTTGAGGGGGAGGGTTTCAACTGGGAATGTAGCAGGAGGCTATGACGATGGACTGATGTCCAGTCATAGTTAGCCTGCATGTCGTGGGTTCCATGTTGGTAAGTTGAGGAGTAGAAATGTGAGAGCATGGATGTGTCTTCTTGTAATAAATGGCCGTACCGCCGCCTTGGCGGCCGGGTCTGTCATTACGAAGAAGAGAAAACTTTTGAATGGAAAGGCCTTTAATGTCCTTAATTTTGAGATTAGTTTCCTGGAGGAGTAGGAAATCGATTTCGCGATCACGAAGAAAAAGCTTAAGCTCTGGGAGGTTATTTAGCAAACGGGGAATGTTAAAAGATACAAGCCTACCCTTAGGCTTGATACGACCGTGAGATTTTTGGAGAGCACAGTGCTCTGCCATTATATAGTGCAACTTTTAATTTACTTAATTTTATTTAACTTAAATCAAATAAATTCAAGTTCCTGAAGGGGCTGGCAAAGACCATGATGGGGTATTCTTGAATGGAGGACCGGGAATGACATGTCATTGACCGGCAGTAGAGCTTGCCTACCGGGACGAGGATGAGGTGCGCAAGGGCAACCTCTAGTTCGCCGTAGTAGTATAGTTTGCCGGGTGGCCTGTCTGCTGGCACTGGACGCACGCGGGTGGGGATTCGGCGTTTTGGGGCCGAGGACACTCTTTCCAGCTGTGTGGGTCTAGGCACTTAACGCACCTGAGTGGGGCAGAGCAGTTGGTCGCCGCATGACCATAAAGTTGGCAGTGGTGGCACTGCGCCGGGAAAGCGCGCCTATGTGGGGGCCCAACCCTCACTCTCGATAGTCAGCACACTATGCGTAGCTACCGGAAGATGGCTGTAGCCTCTGGCACGTTTGTTAGGATCACAAGGGCAAGCGGGAACCTCTAGCTTTTGTTACTGTGCATTTTGTGCATGGCCTCAACAGGGAATCCTTGGGACTTAAGGTCCTCAAGGATGTCCTCGTTGGCTAGCTCGAAAGGGACACCGCGGATCACGACTCTGACTTTGCGCTCTTCCGGAAGAGCATACGTGTGGTAGGACACACGTTCGGATGTGAATAGCCTTGTAAGGCGGCGAAAGTCTTCGATCGAATGAGGGACGATTTTGATGGTTTCACCCATGTTGGTGGCCTGGTCGTACTTTATACCTGCGTTGTAGCAGATTTTAGAAAGAGGGGTGAATGTTGCCTTGTCTCTAAAGAAGACAGGGGGCGAGACCTGCTTTTAAGCGAGGGTGGGCGCGCAGCGGGATGCTGGCTTGGTTGGTGGAGGGATGTCTAACGACATTACCCAGAGTCGGAGTAGGAGCACTCCATGTCCAGGGACGAGAAAGAGTTCGACTGCGGGATACCCAATTTGACTGCAGGATAGGCCGCGACGGAGGGCGGTGGGTAGCATGCCTGAGGGGCAACTGAGGCTTGGACTGCGGCGATGACCTTCTCGTCCAGTTTAATGCCCAGACTAAGAGAGTGGTCAGGGTGGCAACGAATGACCTAATGAGGTCTTTTGTTGACATGTTGGGGGAGGTGGATGATGTTATCCTCTAACAGTAAGGGCGGGATCACAGTTCTCAAAAGAACATAGATGTTTTTCTCTAAGCAGTAAGGGCGGGGATCCCTGTTCTCAAAATAACAGGGTCTTGTTCTGAAAATAACAAGTGACGTATTCCGAGAAACAATATACACGGTATACAAGTAATAATAAAAAACAAAAAATTAACAAAACAATTAACAAGAAATGATAACAATAAACAAAAAAGCAGACAGTGGTCAGTCAAACTTACCCGCCAGTAGGCGGGGGGGGGGGGGGGGGCAAGAACTGAAAGTTAGCGGCAAAACTCACCAAAGCGTCAGCGCTGCACAGCGTGAGCAGGACAGCGGAGGCGCAAGTGCCAGAGGGCCCTAACTTCCGGGAGGATAGCGCGGTCAACTTGAGCACGTCCGCTCGAGAGCGGCGGCGCAAGCGGAATGACTCGGTTGCGGTCTATACCGGTCTTATATAGGGCCTCGGGTACTTTCCAGAGCCTTCTACTATAGAAACATCTAGAATGTTCGAGTACATATCGGTCCCGATATTTATAGAAGGATCTTGACTCTCCTAGTTCTGCTACTCGATACTACAGGGCGCTAGTGGTAACTAGTGTTGCCATGTACAAGACATTAACAGTATCCCACGTGATAGTTAGAGGTGATGCATGGCGAAGATGGTAAAGCGCGCTGATTTAGCTTAACAAATTTTCTGACTTTGCTCATCTCTTTTGCTGTAGGCATTACTTTTTTTTAAAATGACGTGACGAACGAACTTCTAGTCCACGTGACGGTGAGTGGCACTGCAGCACATAGATACTTCTTCGTATCTGACTGCTTCGTTACTCTAGTGGTCGAGCGCAATTGTTAATCATAAGGTCCCGGGTTCGAGTCCCAGGTCGGGCCAAAATCAGTTATTGGGTTTTTCTGTCGATAAATCCTCAGTAGCAACCCGGAGTCAGAAAGTTTCACCCTGTACCTCGGAAGGCACGTAAAACCGTTGGTCCTGATCTCACTCCGGTCACGTTGAATTAACGCCCCATCCGTATATGAGTGTTTATAGAGAAGTTATAAAGATAGGGAGTGGTTATAGAGAGTGCATCTGTGCTTGCGCATACAGTTCAACGTGCTAGAGCTATGCTGCAGCTATATTACTGGTATAGTTGTAGCACGAATGGGTCGGCTCGACCGGCGAAGGACCACGCTCTCACAGAATATAAGCGTAAAATAGCAGCTTAACGCTGCTGTGTTACGTATGTTGAGTGTAGAGAACCGGAGACCCTTTTTACTGGAAAAGATGCATTCCATCTTAGTCCTCACGGGTGACAGCGCATCTGCATTTTGATTCTTTATTGAGGATAAATGTAATGTCTATGGGCCACGGCATCCACTTACCATGAGGTGGACTGTGTGCTCGTTTGTCACTCTTATCCTATAAAAAATAACAGTCGGGTACAATAATTTCATCTTGCGCGGATGGCTAGTCTCCGTTTAGAGTTGAGACGACGCTCCGTCGCCGGAATTCGGTCTGAGGGATATTATTATTACAAAGAGATTAGCAGCCAACTTCAAACAAAGAAGGCAACAGATGCAATGTTATTAGAAGTATGCTGCTGCCCATCTAATGTTCCTGCGATGATGTGGGGTAATGGATTTTCTTACGCCGCCACTGTGTAAGTCCCACTAACCCTGTATCGTCATGTGGGTGTCGTAATAGGAGACAGAAAGAAAAAAAATCTCGAAATAGGGTAACAGCGTCTTTCATATTAACATTTTTTTTATAGGATAAGGGTGACAAACGAGCACACAGTCCACCTGATGGTAAGTGGTTGCTGCGGCCCATAGACATCTACATCTATCCTCTATTACAATTCAAAATGTAGATGCGTTGTCGACCGTGAGGTCTAAGATGGAATGCCTCATTTCCAGTAAAAAGGGCCTCCGGCCAATTAAAAGTAAAAAAATAAAAATTGTTGGTCAGCAATGGATTTTGATAGGTTATAATTTATGAACGGATGAGTGAATTACATCATGGGATAGGCCTACGTACAAGAGTGAAATCGAGCTGATGATTATAAAACTTTATTACAAAATACGTAGTATTCTGTAATACCGGGTATACGTGTTAGGGCCACGCTGCAACTACCTATTTTGGTTGTAGCAGGAATGGGTCGAATAAAAGCGTAAAATAGCAGTTAAATGCTCCTGTATTTCGTATGGTGAGTGTAGAGAATCGGAGATCCTTTTCACTGGAAACGAGGCATTTCATATTAGTCCTCAGGGGTGTACCCCCCCGTTACGCATCTGCATTTTTATTTTTATCAAGGAAAATTTAGATGTCTATGGCCCACAGAATCAATCCATTTTTCCCTGGTAATAGTCGCCACGCTTGGCAAGTGGACTGGCGATCGCAGATTATCAAATCTGGCTTTTTTGACGCCATCTGTCTGGATATTTTACGTCTGGGGTAATGGCGGTTACGCCGCCATCTCGCCATCTGCCGGTAGCCAAGAGATTTTTCCGGCATATCCTTTACGCTAAACCTTTGGACACACACGAAACTTTTAAGTATTACTTAAAGAAAATTATTTACAAATATCAATTACTTTCTAAATCAGCCTTGACCACAACGTTAACAACTTAAACGTAACTTGTAAATATTTGTTTCAATAGCTTTCAAGGGCTAAGTAAGGGTGGCCAATTTCATTTTTACTTGAGAGGCAGTTTTAATTTGATTAGGGTTTTAGTTCCGTGTTTCGATTTAGTTTTTTACCAATGCAATACATTAAGCAGTGCCCACAACACTAATGCAATTTGGTTCTAAACCAAACGGAACCTTTATAGATTAAGATTTCATAAGGAATACGAAATATGTGGAACACATTAGACTTATACGGGAACTATTTTATATATTACTAGCAATGCGTTCCGATTTCGCACGGGTGATTTCTGCATCACGACAACAGTTTCACCTACCGGATACAAATGTGAATCTAAACCATCCAGGGACCATTTTAAATACACACACAAAAAATTTCATCGGAATCGGTCGAGCCAATTTCGAGTTTTAGCTGAACTAACAACAATTGATTTTATGTATAGAGAAGATTCTTGCACGTGGTGATATCTTATACGTGGTAGAGCCATACTGCAGCTATATTAGTAGTATAGTTGTAGCACGAATGGGTCGGCTCGACCGGGGAAGGACCACGCTCTCGCAGATTACCAGAGTGAAATAGCAACGCTGCTATGTTTCGTATGGTGAGTGTAGAGAACCGGAGACTCCTTTTACCGGAAACAAGGCATTCCATATTAGTCCTCACGGGTGACAACGCATCTGCATTGTGATTCGTAATCGAGAATAGATGTAGATATTTATGGGCCACAGCAACTACTTACCATCAGTGTCCGTTTTCACCCTTATCCTATCAAAAAAAGATTACAAGGCACAATTTATTTGCTATTATGATACCGTCACACATAATCAGGCACAGTGGTTCCTGTTCTTTCACGTTTTATAAATCTCATACATAACCATACTTTGTAACCTTCATAAACAAAATTATTAGAATATATTTAAGCTCCTTTTGTATCTCTGACGTTCAGACTTAAGCTTGTTTCGCATAAATTTACAAGATAAATACGTTTATGCCACATTTACACGGTCTTATTTTACATCGATGACAATTTACCCTTCTGTAGAAGCATATCTAAACAAAAAAAAAACAAAGCAAAAGGTACCCAAGCCATCCGAGTTCAATCTCAGGGGCTGGCAATATAGAAATTGGTAATAGATACTTTACGGGATCTTTCCGCTCTATTTCCTCCTTTTAACAAGAGAAGGCCTGTGTCCAATATTTGGACGCTTGTAGGTTCTTATTAATAGATAAATCAAGATTGTGTGTATGGATACTGATACTTATATTTTTTATACTTAAAATTGAATCGTCAGTTCAATTATGATCCAATATTTAGACGCTTGAAGACTCTTATTAATAGATAAATCCAAATTGCGTGTGGGGGTGCTGGAAGCTATAATTTATACGTAAAATTTAATCGTCAATCTTGTTACGATCGATTGCGAAGACAGCGACGGAATAAAACTGTAGAACGCCGTCAACATGTTTCGACATATGTTTGCTACGGCTAAAAGTCGAAGTGTGGACACTTTTTTTTTTACTCATTAAAAGCCAGTGCTTGACCACAATCCCACCTGCTGGTAAGTGGTGATGTAGCCTTAGATGGTAAATCGCACTGTCTTAGCGTAACAAAAGCCTATTCACTCTTGCTTTGAAGACGCTTTGATTGTATTCGGACGGAAAGATAGACGCCGGCAAATTATTTCACTCCTTTGCTGTATGCGTTACAAACCGTTTGGTTCTAATGCGTGGAATATCGGCAGTAAAGGGGGAAGACCCGCCGACGTGGAAAAGAGAGGGAAGAATTAAAGCGTGTAATTCCTGCACACACTCACCAAAATTCATCTATATACGTTAATCTAAGATGTACTGTTAAATTTGTTAAAAATACGAAAACACGTGTCAAGTAATATCAGAGACGGTAGATTAAAATGTGGCTGGGGTTAGCTCAAGGGCCTTAAGCTGCGCACATTTATCTAATATATAAATTATAGGTGTATCACCTTATACCACCCTATCACCAATCGGATGCACCTATTTGTAACCAGCTGTACCTAGTTGTACCCAGGTAAGCCTAGGTATATCTACACTTCGGCTTTTAACCGCAACGTACTATATAAAATGTAAGTACTTACTAAATATACTTTCTAAGCTAGAAAGCACTCTAGTATATTTTCTGTACGGTAAAAATATTGTCATCATTATCATCATTACAAGTCCGCTGCTGAACATTGTTGTCCCCCAAAGAATGCTATAAATCACTATTATTATTATTTATCCATTTTATTAATCAGCCCGTTATAACAACGAAGGATATTTTAAACCTACTTGTTATGAAATTTATATGTAGCAAATATGTTACACCACCATACATAAGAAACCATAAGTTCTTCCTGTCTAGAGACAAATTCACATACAGTGATTTAAAACCGAGAGCCACGCCTGAAATCGGTATATTTGAGCGTGTTTGACAGTATACAGTTCTTAAAAAAAAAAAATTCTGTAATATTTTTTAATTGTTATATCTACTAGATCTCGATAACCCGATATTTTACAAAACATTTATTCCTAATCGACCACATAATTGCGTTTGGTCTGAAATTGTAGCGACGTCAGCCGTTACACGAATATAATATTTTGTGTCCAATCCGATCTATTCCATTTTATTCTTATCTAAAATAATTGTTTTCGTATAATGACGTCCAGTTCTTAAATATTTACCTAAACCTTATCGATATAATCTTAAGTAATATTTGAAAATCTTACAATAGAAATAAAACATTTATTGAATTTTATTTTTTATTTATTTATTCTTTATTGCATTCCTTAATCTAAAAGAATACAAAGGGCGGACTTAGTGCCTTGTGGCATATATTATAATACAAACTCTGCTAACATAATATACAAATTAAAGCTTTCATACTTTCGTAAGTTGACGTCCGTGGTAGGTCTCACTCTAACCAAATTTCAAAACATCTCGAGACTTCTCATTATGTTCTTATAAAGCCGATAACACGAACGATGAATGACGCTTTCTTTTCTTTCGAGGATACTTATCTTTTAACCAGCGGTTGCGTTCTTAAAAATACTAGCACCTTATATTAGCACCGAAAAAATATTTAATATTTCCTTTAAAAGTTACAGCCTATATACGTCCTACTGCTGAAATGTGTTGGCGAACTTGACATGTCTTCGAATTTTTTTTTCTTATTTCTACACAAGCAGGTTTCCTCACGATGTTTGCCTTCACTGCCGAGTACGTGGTAAATCAGCACTTAAAATTGCAATTAACAATTTCATTGGTGCCGGCGGGGATCGAACACTCGAGTACTGTGAAATTTACAATGAACGCTAAGCATCTGAGCTACCACGGCATATTATATGCCTTAAGCGAAAGCGCAAGGTATGTTCTACTATCGCCTAAAAATTAAGATTCCAACGTTTTATCGAATGAAATCGTATCTAGCAATCATATTATACATATAAATGATATAAAAAGCACATTGTTAGAAAGATAAATGTTTTTGAACTTATTAATATATTTTTTTAATTCGATTCATTGCTATTTTTTAATAAAAAAGGGGTTTTAGTGGCTTATGGTGTGGATTTATCAAGGCCGCAACGCTAGTAAACACGATAACTTTTGAAAATATCAATTGATTAACTCAATCTATTTTTTAATCTCTTAATCTATCATGTGGGAAGCCACTGAATGTAAATGGCAGTGTAATTTTGTTTTGTTTAGCTATAATTATTTCTATTACTATAAATTATTTAAATTGTTTGGACAAGCGTAATTTTGTAATACATAGAAAGATGATCATCACAGAAAAAAAAGTAGACTGCTAGATATGGGCCCTTACATTCTTGAATTAAAATTATAACACAAATATATGATTTTGCATTTATTTTCAAATGGCATTACACGAGTAGAATACGTCACTGAAACTCGTTCTGTAATACCAATTTATGACTGACTAAAAATGCCAAGAAACAATCGGACCTATTATAATATCATGGCATATCGTTTTGTCATCTTCTCTCCACAACACCTAACGTACGTGGAAACAATGTACAGCCCCAACATACGCGTAAAACAAGGAAAACTTTCGTTTATTTTTTTTTTCGTTACGTTTCTTATTTTTATGGTAATGCTGCGCCCAATAAATAGCCTGTAGCCATTTTCGCATGAATATACCTCAATTATAAGTATTACCTAAGTTAGTACTCTAAGTACTACCAGTGTGAGAATCAAGGTTCTACTTAGCGTAAGTCTGGCAGACAGTATAAAATAATCCTCGTGGAGAACGATGACTCGAAAGTCATCCCAGGGCTTTGTGATAACTTTGCCGAGACGTGATTCTAAAAAAGTGAAGCGATGAAGGGACGCCGGTTGCATTCTGAAAAGAGATCCCGGGACCCGTAGTCTACGCTGATGTAACCACCGTGGGTTGCTCACAGCTAAAATTATCGTAAGGATTTACGCAGATTAAGCAAAAACTCTCAAGAAATGCAATCCTGATGGCGCATTCTTGAAAAGGTCTATTATGATAGTGGATTTAAAAATACTAAAAAGTAAGATTTCTTTTATGACTCATTTTTAATTATTCGTCTCTAAATTTTTTCATCTGGATTTTTTTAAACGAAACTAATTTTTTAAGTTTTTAATTTTTTTAAATTTAACGCTTTTAATTTAACTTTTAATTCCCAACTTTTCGGGTGCTTTACAGCACCGGTCACGGGGGAGGGGGGGGGGGGGAACTGAGGTGTTTGACGTCCCGATGTCGTAGTTAGCCCGGCTACCTTCAGTTTTTGAATATTAATTTTTGGTACGATCTACGCAGAACGAGCTTACAGTATCTTGAAGTTTTGCAGTGGTATGCTTGGGTCTGGTTTTAATTTTATTAATTATAGGATCCCAAGCAGATGGCAGCACCCTGCTGACTTGAAGCACCGACGTTCCGGGAAGTCACTTGCTGTAGAATAGAGAAGATGGATGGACACCTGTTGGTTGTTGTGGCCCATAGAAATATACATCTATCCTTATGTGTGAATCAAAATGCAGTTGCGTTGTCAGTCGTGACATTTGTTTTCTATTAATCCTTAGTGTCAGTTTGAAACCCTCTTACGTCTTTTGTCCACACATGATGACGTGATGTTTTTGTCCCTTCATAGTCTGTGTTACTAACGTGACCTAGTTTTATTCATGAATGTCGTGTTACAAAGTTCTGAATAGACGAAAGGTGCTATTTATAAGCTTTTTAATTTTAGTTAAGTTTCACCGGTGGAAAATCATGTGAAATACGAGTATAAGAAAGGTAGGTAAAATTTTAGTTATAATTATTATAACACGTTTATATCGTATACCTACCAGTTTATTTTTTAATTAAAAATACTAATATGTCTTAAATTCATATATTATCTATACGCTTATACATATAAATAAAATTAAAGTGTCTGTACCTGATATTAAAATAACAGGCTTCTATTAAGCGCAGAGGGTTATTTGCATGCTAATAAGACTTATTTGTAAATAAGCCTTTTTAAAAAAAATCTCTTCGTCTGTCTAGGCTAATCTTCGGAACGGCTGAACCGATTGTGATAAAAATTTACGAACAGATAGAAAAGATTTAGACTTTTTATCCCAAAAAGCTGAAAATCTGTGGCTTAAACTTGATTAGTAAAAAGAATTTCCTAACCATATTTCCTTGGTACACTTTACGGGATTCATTAAGTTCATGATGTTAAAAGTTCCAGTTTGGAAAACACTTCCTTATTCTCACATGTGCGTAGAGCGCTATCACTGCCACCTCTAAACCCCACATCACACATACCACCCTTAAGTTGTCTCTTAGCCGTCGTGGATTTTTTTCTCCTGATGATGCCGCGTTTCGAGGTAAAACACATACTTCACGTAAAAACTATTTACTAATTAATTTTAACTTCTGCAATATTCGATTAATATCGCAATGTTATTTCTTCCTTCTCCACATCAGTCCGTGAAAAACCACATTTGGACATGGGCCTCTCACACTAGGAAGGATTTGCCCTGAAAGCCATTCTAGGCTGTTGGTTGATTGGCTATCACAGTACCGACATTTCGTATGTTATACACTATTTACTGTCACCAGTGTGAGAAGTTTATCTTGTGGGCTACGAGACATCGTCTTCTCACACCGCACGCACATGCACCTTTGTCGGCCTTCATAAACTCCGCTGAATGTTAGGGAATAATCTTATATCTGATAGTTGAATCATCTTATAAGTACATAGGGCACAAGTTCTGCACTCTTGGTCACTTATAAACTTTAGAATAGTATTTATTATATTAGGTCCTTCCATATGAAATTGACGTTTTGTACGGGAGGAATATGAAATAATTTTTTTTGTAAAATATATTTAATTAATCAAAGTATGCACCGTTGTTATCTATGCACTTTTGCCATTTCATAGGTAGTTCGTCGGTCCCTTTACTAAAAAAAACATGGAGGCGAGGATTAATAAACTCTTTGAAGGCGGTTTGGACTGCCACAACGGAGTTGAATTTTTTCCTTGTAAGAAGTTGTCCAAATTCTGAAAAAATTGGTAATCTGTTGGACCTAGGTCCGAGGAGTATGGTGAATGTCGCAGACATTCCAATTGTAGCTCATCTAACTTAGTGGTTGTTTGTTGTGCACTGTGTGGTCTTGCGTTGTCGTGAAGCAGCAGTGGCCTAGAGCGATTGACCAATATCGGTTGTTTAGCAGCTACTTCTTCCTTCATGGTTTGCAGTTGCTGACAATAGATATCTGCCGTAATCGTTTGGCCAGATTTTAGAAAGCTGTAGTGAACGACACCGGCGTTAGTCTACCAAACACTCACAAGTAACTTTTTCTGAGTCAAGTTTCGTTTAGGGCAGGATTTGGCTGGGTCTCCAGGGTTCAGCCTGTCAGTTGCGATGAGCGCTTCCGATAATCGTACAGTATCCACTTTTCATCACAAGTAATCGCACAAATGATGAATTCGGTGCCACACCTAGGAGGAGATTCGAGAACATTTTAGTATTGGTAGGAGCCAAATTAAAAAAAAAACATATATCTATATTTAAAATTAGAAAAGTTTGTTGCCGCTGGGAAAAGGGGCTCGAGTGATTGGTGTAAAAATGTTGTTAAAATGTGTGAGATGATCACTGACATGAGACGAAACATGAATATAATATTGTTATATGGCATGTTACAGAAGGTGAAACCTGAATATATGGTTAGTTTCTGGAAAGAAAGCAATAGTCTTCTGTATAACGTTCAAGACAATAACAAACCAACAAAACTGAGGCAGGCAAGAAGCGTAGGTAAAAAATGATTGCGTTTTTTTTCAGACGGATCCTGTCAATAAACATAGATAGATAGATAGATAGATAGAATACTATTGCATTTAAACAAAGTGGTTACAATAACGGAAAACTAATTGAATAAAACACATCAAAGATAATCGAAAAACATATCTTCTATGTATAATTAAAGATAAAATAAAAAATCTGGTCGACAGTATATCACATATAATATTTTCGAATATATACCTATAACCTGAAAATGGACCATAAATGCATTAATAAGTCATCAATACAGTATTAAAGGTAATATAATTCTTGACGATATTTTATCTCGGCATGCACTTTCTTCAATAATAGGAAGCTATTAACCTGGATCTGGAGAATAATGGTTAATATACCCGTAAAACACGAACACTCACTTGTCATATCTAACCTGTGCAAAGGCCAAACTTTTATGCGATAAGTTCTGAGGCAAGTTAGGATATAAGTAATATCAGAGATACGGTCTAGAACAACACAACTTGACCCGGAAACCAACAGTTCGTCTTTTTGATAAATTATAATAATATGTTGGTTTCTACTCCGCCTACCTGGTACTGGACTTTATTTATTGTTAATGATGTTTTACTGTCACGAATATGCTATATGACATTTAGTTTAAAATGAATAATAATCATTTGATGAAAGAAGGCATTTAATTTTATGTTTCCACTACCGTTTTATGTAAATAGTACGTAATGTATTATTAAAAAAAATCTAAATTCTATACATACATTTCTATTATAATATCAAAATTCTAAAAATCGGTTGCTTGAATTTTTCTATATTTTTTCTTAATAATTTAGTTGTTTATTATAAAACAAGCAAATTATTTAACGCTTGTTGTTTTCAGTATTATTTAGAAATAATTGATTACTATTTGATAATTTATCAATTCATTACTATCATCAATCAACTGGATAAATATTAGGTACTTCGTTTTAGTTTAAAAATGCAGCCTACTTCAGACATGCTAACGAAACGTTCAGTCAAGCCACGCACTAAAACACTGCCACTAGACCACATGATCGTCAATTATTTAAATTCAACGAATAATTATTTTTCCATAAGAGAATAATGTAAAATCTAACAAAAATAATTTTGCATTCTTCTACGAAATTTATTTCTAAATAGAAACGTAACGTGAGAGTAATAAAGTTGTATATGCTCTAATGGCGATGTACGAAATATTTAGTTAAAACTAAGTTCTTGCAAAATGTATCGTATGTCCGTTGTTTTAAAGTCTATATTGATTGTACCTTTATTTAGGGGAGACCATCCAATTCAAGTAACAACGAAACTCAGTCTATCCGCGAAAACGGTAGCCCGAAGTTGCCCTGCAATTCTGGAATATCTTATGACTTGTGTCTTTTTTAAATATTTGGTTATATATTCATGTATGAGCAAAATATTTAAAATGAGATATAGAAAAGTTACTAAATAACTGTATTTTTTTCTTATGCAGAACAGAAGTTGTTTGTATTTCGGACAGTGTTAAATTTTTTCATTTTGGTTAATGCACAAAAACTGTATATATATAAACTGTAATAAATTAAAAAGTTCAAAGGTGTAGTGATTGTATTTATTGTGTTTGTGCTGGCAATACCTGACTTCGTTATGAGCTTAAGAAGGTAAATAAATTCATAAGTTATACAAAATAATAAAAATAATTTAAAATACTTTAAATATGATAATCATCTTTAAAGTATAGTAAAGTAAATAGTAAAGTAACTTTAAATATGATAATCATCTTTAAAGTATTTTAAATGACCTGCATTCATTGACTTCAATATCTTACTAGGTCCCCCCCAAATAGTGGGGGGGGGGGGGCTGCTTTACTCTTCGGTACGAGATTGCTACTTGAGAACCTTTCTTAGGGGGATCTTTCCATAGATTCCATAGGTGGCGTGTTGGCAACCGTAAAACTGTGGTTGAGTGACTTAATACAGGTGGTATTATTGATGATTTTGTATAATATTTTAAAGTTTCAAATTAGTAATTTCAGGCGATCTTAAGAGCTTTAAGCTCGAACATTTTGATGGGCGCGCTTAATCATTTATATAGATATATGTTATAAAATCATTTCTTGTATCAAATAATAACTTAAAACCTATGATTCATCACTGGAAAATACGATACTAGATTACACAATCTAATAATAATGTCACCTTAAATCAATTTCCTGATAGAAAATGGTCATGATAAATATAAATATATACATATTTTTCAACTTCAATTCTTTACTATAATGGGCTACCATTAACAACGAAAGCACCGCAGTTAAATAACTTGGAAAAAGTACGTGAACGTTCGCTTTATTCCGAAAACTTGGTTCATTAGTTTAACTTAGTTGCAAAGCTTCCAACTATCTTTGTTAACGTTTTATTAACATGCACATAATCTACGGACTAAGTTATTCTGTTACTAATATTTTTTGTCTTCTAACATTTGCCATTGTTGAAATTGAATGCTTCTATTTTAGAAGCGTCTAACTTTGGTTTTAGTAGATATCAGGTATCGCTTTTATTAAACAACTTGAAAATAGAAGGTTTGTGATTAAATAACTTATTTCGGATCGGATTCGGCATTCATTTTAGTATTACTTGGGATGCACATAAAGTATGAGTGAAGGTCCTATGAATGACTACTGTAGTATTATAGAGATGTTGGAAAAAGAGAGTTTGCGCTTTATATTCTTTGGAACTTAAATAAAGTAAATATACAGACTGGTAAAGAAAGAAGAAACATTTATTATATTGCCACTTTCAAAACTTTATTAAAAAGTTTCTGATTTCAGCCCAAAAATCCAGCAAATAGGCATAAATGGTATGGTTCATACACTCTCAATGCTAGCACCGCACATGCACACACAAACGCACGCACGTACTCACTCACTCACGTACGTATGCACACATCCACTATCTCACACACAAACAGACACACACACACACAATTTGTTTTATTTTTCTGTTTGTATACCACCTTTTGTTATTACTACAATATAAATATATCACTGGTACATGGAATTTTGACAGATTTGTTCATTTTATTTTACCTTTATTTTATATTTTTGATTAATATTTTTTCTCTTGCTATTTTTTGTCATCTGCCTCATACTTCTGGCTCCACTGAAAACTAGCGTTACGAATTGATGTATGTATATCTTCAATTCGTGACTTAAAGCTGAGTGGAGACCATTTTGGTGCATATTACGTATCTTTTATTCTTGTTTTATATCTTTGTTAAGTTAAAAAAACTGTTTTATTTGATTTATTTTTGTTTGTTATAATTTATGTGCCAAATAAACTTATTCCTTTCTTTCTTTCTTCTTTCTTATTGCAAACAAACCACACACTTAATTTTGCACTTAAGTTCTAGTATCTATCAAATATTTTATGGCGCCTAAACACTAACTGATTTTTTTTTGTTTTATTATTTTAAATATAAGTCTAACTAAGTACTTCTGTGCAAATTGGATCGTTTGTTAAATAATTGCATCCGTTTTATTTTTGGCCTTCGTAAATACGATCATGTATCCTTATATCGTTATAAGCTTAAGTGGCTCCCTATCCATAAGCGTAGATGCATCAGAATTCTTCGCACGCTATTTAAATCCTATATGATCCATACACTCCCCTATACCTGAAATGCAAGTTTCAGTATTTGGGTTCTTCCCACGATCGTAACCTGAGATCCTCCGAGGGAGCTACTTGGTGTGTTTTTCCTTGCCGTACTAAATTTATGTCTCAGTCTTTCGCCGCTGAGGCCATAAGGCTAAGGAATAAATTACCTCCTCATATCAGGAAACCGACTTCTGTTGCAGCCTTTAAAAGAAAAGTGACTGATCCTTTCTTCCTTCAGCAACTGACCTTCTTATTTAAATGTTTCTGTATAAGTGTATTATAAATTACTTATGTTGTTTTTGTATAATATGTTTGTATGTAAGTATGCTTAAAATGTATGTATTATGTATTGTTTATAATTATGTAAGTTTATGTATCATGTATAGAATATATTATTTAGGTTATTTGTAGTTATATATATATATATATATATATATATATATATATATATATATATATATATATATATATATATATATATATATATATATATATATATATTTGTATTTACAAGTATAGTATGTATATGTATATATTTAAATTCACGTATATATTCTCAAGGTTTTATGGCACCTGCATAAGTTTCTCTGCTTAGCTCGTGGTTGACTGGTAGAGAATGCCTAAAGGCATTAAGTCCGCCAATTGTACATCTTAAGTGCAATAAAGATTTTTAAATAAATAAATAAGTCATTTGTTTGCGGTTTGTTGTAGCGTGTTGAAAAATGATCTAGTGGTAGTGGTGGCCCATTCCACAAAAAGTTGTGCTAGAAAGAAAACTCCCAGTAAATCGCACAATGATGGACTGCAAAGGATCCCGATGGTGTGGATGGTATCATGAATTTGGTCACGATGTGCGATGGTGCAATTTGGCAGCTAGAGATAATCAAAATAATAATAATAATAATCATCACCCGCATCGTCCGCCGGTTTCATTCCCTTTCCCATAACCCTCGGCCGTTTGGTCTCCCCTGCCGAGGGCTTCCATCTGGTTGGGTTTTTATTTATTTATGTATTTTTTTTTCAATACTAGTAATGCTATTAAACACTATCTACTAATATTCCCTGTCACCAGAAGTGGTGAAACTTAAAATGTGGTAAGCTTGAAATGCTTGTGTTAGAAGTGGTTCACGACAGTAGTCGAATGTAGGATTCGAACCCACGACCTTTCGATTTCGTAGTCCGCGCCCTATCATTAGGCTAATGACGCTTCAAATTTTTTATGTATTTATTTTATTTTATTGATATTTATGTATGTTTACTATTTTCATTTACAATTATACCTATATTTATAAGTCCAACCAGATGAGGAAACTTTAAAGATACCCCACAATAATAACCAATTTAATTCTTCCCTCTCCTTTCCACCATCGGACAACCAGGTGGTCGGCGGGTCTTCATCCCTTTGTTGTCGATATGCCACGCATTAGAACCAAACGGTTTGCTTCGTCTTTTGTAATGCGTACAGTAAAGGAGTGGAATAATTTGCCCGCGTCTATCTTTCCGTTCGAATACAATCTGGGCGTCTTCAAGGCAAGAGTGGGCTTTTGTTACGCTAAGACAGTGCGATTTACCATCTAGGGCTGCATTACCACTTACCACTAGTCGGGATTTTGGTCAAGCACTGGCTTATAATAAGTTAAAAAAGCAATAAATTTCACTAAAGATCAACTCAATCAAGTTTTACAGCATTACATTAGGGGTAAATTTTCCACCGTATTTTGCGGTTGCAATTTGGTGCGTCCAAAGAGATTTAAATATATTTACTACTACTTAAATGTCTTTGGGTGCGTCGAATTTATATGTGTAAGAAAAGTCACCTTCGCTTGGGGTGCACTGTATTGTGTGTTGTAACAGTAGTGACTAGTGACCGAAAAATATTATAAAAGGTAAAAAAACATGTTTTAGCAGATTGTCATGTCATAGTACATTTTATTTCTGATGTGTATGCTGAAACAAAGACAGGTAGGGTTTTTTTATAGGATTAGAGTGACAAACGAGCACACAGTCCACCTGATGGTAAGTGGTTGCTGCGGCCCATAGACATCTACATTTATCCTCTATTACAAATCAAAATGTAGATGCGTTGTCACCCGCGAGGACTAAGATGGAATGCCTCATTTCCAGTAAAAAGGGCCTCCGGCCACCTGCACTCACCAAGCGAAACGCAGAGGTAAACCTCTACTTCACGCTGGTATTCTGTGAGGTCGTGGTACCACCCCGGTTCGAGCCGGCCCATCCGTGCGACAGCAAAAGCTGCCGCGTGGCTCTACTACTGATAAAAGGGTGCATAACATTTTACGTGTTGGGTACCCAGTATGCTTCATCATCATCATCATTATCATCATTACAGCCTTTCATAAGTCCACTGCTGAACATAGGCCTCCCCCAAGGAATGCCACAAAGCACGGTCCTGAGCCACCTGCATCCATCGACTTGCTTACCTATGCTCAAATCTAACTAGATTGAATATGTTCCCAGTACTTTGTAACGAGATCCTGATCAATTTTGGCACAATTTATAACAATCAACAAAACGTGCTTTCAATTTTACGATCCCGAAATCAAATTACATTCTGTGAGTTAAAAAAAAAACATTTTCTCCAACGCCTAAGATATTCAAGGCGAGTCTCTACGCCCATAAGATCACGGGCTCTCTTTTATTGGATGGTTAAGGATATTCATGATTAAATAGTTTCGTTATAGAGCTACTATTATTAACCTTTTTCTGCCGACTTCCAAAAAGGAGACGGTACTCAATTCGACTGTATGTTTTTTTATGTGTGCTACCTCATAACTTTGTACTGGGTGAACCGATCTCGATGATTCTTTTTTTATATGAAAGCTGTAAGTGTGTAAAGTGAAAGTTCTCGTGTGGTCCCATATAAATTTGATCAAGGTCAGACCAATGGTTATTGAGTTATTCTTAAATAACTTATATTGAAGTCGCTTATATTGAAGTGGGCTGTACAAAATTTTTAAATTTAAATTATTTTTTACAGAACCTATAAAATATTGCAACCAACTGTTTTGTTTCACTAAGATACACCCCGACTTATTAGTCCTTGAGCTAAAAAGGCTTTAAAATGTGTGAGCGCACTCCATATTCACCACACCTTAAACTTAATGATTTCTATCTATTTCTGAAATTGAGCGACTATCTGAGAGGGTAAAAATTTAGAGACGATGAAGCAGTACTCACTGCAATAGAGGAATTTCTAGGTAATTAGAATAATGATTTCTTGAGGAACGAATTTACGAGCTTAGAAAAAAGATATTCCAAGTTTGCTTACACATAAAGGAGGCTATATAGAAAAAAGAAACATGCTTGTCAACTTGTACAACAATAACGTATTAAATAATGGTGATTAACTATCGTATTGTCATCTCACAAAACAAATATCAATTTAAATGTTAAATATGGTTGATTTTTGAACGCTCAGGTAAATATCCATCAAATAAATTATAACTTTATAAATAAAATATTATAGTGTACCACCCGATGTCCGACCGAAGCCGAATCCGAAACCGATAAATCGGCTGTCGTCACAAACTTTGACCGAAGTCCAAACCGATCGCTTAAAATCCCTAATAAATTTAGTTCAAGATTTTCCAAAATTTATAATATAAATGATTTCAAAACCTTAAAATTTATGGTTCATATTGACTGTGTTTTTTATAGGAATAGGGTGACAAACGACCATACAGTCCACCTGATGGTAAGTGGTTGCTGTAGCCCATATACATCTACATCGCAGATGCGTCGTCATCCGCGAGGACTAAGATGGAATGCCTCGGTTCCAGTAAAAATGGTCTCCGGTTCTCTACACTCATCATACGAAACACAGCAGCGTTAAGCTGCTATTTTACGGTATGGTATTTTGTGAGAGTGTGGACCTTCCCCGGTCGAGCCGACCCATTTGTGCTACAATTATACCACTAATATAGCTGCAGCATGGCTCTACCACGTCAAAAATATATAAAAGAGTAATTTTATATTATAAAAGAGTAATTTTTATCATCTCTAGAACTTGAACAGCCCTGAGCAGAATAAATAATAAAATAAGGCACCTCTTAATCAGTTCACATTGACATATTTATTATGAAACGGTTATGTTAAATACTTATGAAGTTTAATTAATTTGATATATTAATACCACGAGACGTTTCAATTAATTTATTGGTAAATTATTTCCAGAGTACATACTCAAAGGCCTTCCTTGACTTTCTTTATTGAATTTACTGTCATTCTGTGACGTTTTATAATATTTGGCACTATCAAAAGCTTCAATGTTTCACTTACATAATCTACCGAAGAGCCATTGCACACAAAATAAAATATGAGACAACATAACCTGTCTAGGATGTCACAGTGCTAAATGTTGTGTTATTTGTTTATATGCTTACAAGGATTCAATATTTTGTAGTTGCTTAAACTGTTCCAGCCAATACCAGCGTCAAGTAGCAGCTTTACACTGCTGTGTTTCGTATGGTGAGTGTAGAGAACCGGAGACCCTTTTTACTGGAAACGGGGCATTCCATCTGAGTCCTCACGGGTGGCAACGCATCTGCATTTTGATTCGCAAACGAGGATAAATGTAGATGTCTATGGGCCACAGCAGCCACTTACCATCAGGTGGACTGTGTGTTCGTTTGTCACCCTATTTTATATAAAAAAATATTTTAATGAGAGTGTAGTCGGATTATTACTGAACTGTTCTTTTCCGATAAAAGAATAATTATAAATAATATTTTTCAATGTATGGACAACAAAGACATTTTCTTCGGCAATAGAAAATTATCCTTTATAATAATTTGTTCAGAAACTTCATTACAATATGTTTATGCATGATATTGTGGAATTCTTGATAGATTTTCACGATAGTACCCGTAGATAGCCGATGACGCCATAATCGGAATATCATAATGCGCCTAAGCGGACAAAATTAATTTTAGGCTTATTTAATATATAGGAGAACCTGTTAGTGGAGGTTCGTATGCGCCAATACTTAATACATACACATAATCGCATTACGTTTACGAATGAAAATTCACTTCAAACTAAGACAACAATCCACCCCCGCCAAATTCCCGCCAAAAACCCCCAGCAAAGAAAATTTATCACATGTAGACAGATATTCTTTATATCAAAAATATTCTTCTTTCTTCTTTGTCTGTCTTCTGAATTCACTGATGGATTTATATATTTGAAGGAATGCGTTTTTTTAATTTGCCCATACTTAATACTCAAGATGTCTGAGAAAGTTGGTGAGCGTGTAATAATTAGCCCACGCTGTTGATATCGCTCCCCATCCCTAGGCTGCGGAATTCAGGTTCGATATTTTTTATTTAAAAAAATACTATTGACCTTACGCACATTACTAATGCCCTCATTGATCACTCTAAATAAACTCAAAACATTTATGTTACAATTGTTAAACGACAGTAGTCAAATGGCGGATACGAATCTAAGACTTTCTGAGTTTAAAGTACATCCTTAACCATTAAGTTACCGTGGCTTTTCATTTATTTCGTTTATATTTAACATAATTAAGACCATAACGATTTAAATCTATTTCCAGTAGTCCATTTATCTGCTACCGATACTCTTACATTTGATTTTTCCAGTTCTTCTTGTTTCCAGTCTATATTATAGATATTTTGCGATACCCAATTAAACAAAGTAATGTATAACAATTTAAAAAAATAATCTATATCACGGTTACTTCGCTATTTTTTTTTTAATTATTATTATTTCTTCCGACGAACTACTAATATGTTAAAAGAAAATATAATTTCTCCTCTATTCTTCTTGTGTCTATTGCTATTTTGTATTGTTACTTTATTTGTGTATGATACCGTACTTAATTTTCTTTACTGTGAAATATCACCGGTATTATTCACAGCCGTACCACAATTAACTACACGGCGCAGTACTTATACGTGGTAGAGGGTTTTACTTTATTAAATGTTTCTTTAAACCTAAATGAATGCATAGTGTTCATGGGTATGTTCTTAATACTCTTCATATTGATAAAGAACTTCATCATCATTATTACTATCATCATCATCGTACAGCCTATAAAGTCCACTGCCATATACAGATAGATTGCCTCATAAAGGGTTATATTTGTCATTGTGCTTCGCTTCGCAGGTGGGTTGGCAACCGCAGTTTTTATAAATTATTTTGAACTGTTATCAGATTAGATGCTTCCGTCAGTTCTTGTTTTATTTCCCACTGTTGTCTCTAACGACATCTACGGGGTGATTTTCTTATATCGCCACTGTAAGATTAATGGTAGTGAAAAATATGTTTAATTGATTTTTTTTTCTTGACAAAGTAAAGTTTTTATCTTTTAAATATTGTAGTTAATATTTTTTGCATGTTGGATATATAGGAGAGGGCTATGATTGGAAGTGGACTTGTCAACGGGGTATAGTGATGATAGTGATGATTAGTTTAAGTCATATTTTGTACGACAAACAGAGAAATATACGCACAATTTAAATGACGCCAAATCCATGCCCAACTTCGTCATTCTTCAATTATTTGCAACCAACAATATGGTTATCGGTGTATATGCGTCGAGTTGTAAAATTTTACGGGCTGACAAAGAAAGTAAGAAGAAATATGTATGTCAAGATGTTTTTTTTTATAGGATAAGGGTGACAAACGAGCACACAGTCCACCTGATGGTAAGTGGTTGCTGCGCTCCATAGACATCTACATCTATCCTCCATTACAAGTCAAAATGTAGATGCGTTGTCACTCGTGAGGACTAAGATGGAATGCCTCATTTCCAGTAAAAAGGGCCTCCGGCCACCTGCACTCACCAAGCGAAACGCAGAGGTGAACCTCTACTTCACGCTGGTTTTCTGTGAGGTCGTGGTACCACCCCGGTTCGAGCCGGCCCATCCGTGCGACAGCAAAAGCTGCCGGGTGGCTCTACCACTGTTGACCATGGTTATGACTTCACTCTTTATCTTTGTTTATTGGTGTGAGGATTCACTAGTAATACTGCCATATACTAACCATAGAGTATAGTTAGCTATCTTGGAGACTTAGGTTTCGCACTTATAATCATCGTATATTAATTAGTACGGCGCACTGTGTGCTTTGAGTGTACAGGTTGTGCCTTGCGTTTTGAGATGGACAAATTTTTTATATTGCCTTTGTTCAGCCGTAGATTTAAAAAAAAACTTTTAACAAAAAATAAAAACCGGCTTCATTGAACTTAAAAGAATAAAATAATTCCACACTCGGCTCCATGGCGTAGTGGCTTAGGATGGTTTGTAACGTTGGGGGGTCTTGGGTTCGAATCCCGCACGCAACAAGTATTTGTATGACCTACAGATAATTGTTCCGAGTCTGGATGTTTGTCCTCGTGAAATTTATGTTTCTAAACTACCTCTATGATACAGGTAGATATCCAAGTGTGAGGGTAACGTTTTTAAATAAAGAAATATAAAAACACCTGAGAAGAATTAATGTCCCAACTTCAGATTTTTTTTATTCTTTTTAGTTCTTCAAAATATATATTACCCTTTTGAATATTACAAATATATTTTAACGATATAACTTTTCATGGCACTGCCTATAAAATATTTATTTAATATTACTCTTGCAAGAACTATACATTTCAAAACTTTGCCTTCCCTTAAGTTATTGAAGAAAGTTTATTGCATAATTTATAAGTTCGTGTTACGTTCGGATTTCGTAGTTTATGTAAAACACAATAAAAAGTTCTACAAGCGTATTACTTTTGCACATTTTAATCTTGTATAGTTGTACTTACAGCTTTTACAAAAGCAATATTTAATTAATAGTAATTATAATTATCTAGAATAATTTTTAAAATTTTAAACAGCACAATTGATTTTACGCATATAGTCTCACACGTTTTATACATGGTAGAGACATGCTGCAGCTATATTACTGGTACAGTTGTAGCACGAATGGGTCGGCTCGACCGGGGAAGGACCACGCTCTCACAGAATACCAGCGTAAAATTGCAGCTTAACACTGCTGTGTTTCGTATGGTCAGCGTAGAGAACCATAGACCTTTTTACTGGAAAAGAGGCGTTCCATCTTAGTCCTCACGGGTGACAACGCATCTGCATTTTGATTCGCAAACGAGGATAGATGTAGATTTCTATGGACCATAGCAACCACTTACCAATTATAGATGGCTCACAGCCTGTGTAAATAGGTATGAGGATAGTACCCACCCTGACAGACTACTAGCCAGTGAAGAATTCCTACCATCTAGTTAGTTATTATAATTTGTGCATTTGTCCAAATTTTGGTTTAAGCTGTAATTCAAAACCAGGTCTAGCGAATCATGTACTCTGAATAGGAAGCCTTGTCATAAGTTGGATGCTTAACAGGATCTAAAATCCTACTCGTATTTTATTATGTGGAGCATCCACAACAAGAAACAATTATTGGAAATGCAAAAGAAATCTCATGTCTCAGATTTTTTATTTTTTTATTATATAAAATATTTGTCTCTATATTTAAAAATCAATTGCTGTCCGTTATTCTCTCTCAAAAACGACTTTACCGATTTTGATTTTTTGTGTGTATTTGATTGGGCCTCTAGATCGTTTAGATTTAAATTTGGAACCGGTAGATGGCACTGTTATCGAGATACAGACATCACTCGTGCGAAGACAAGGCGGATCTCTAGTATAATATAAAATAAATTTCTGTTCATAGTCTTGTTATAACTCGAAAACGGCTCGAATGATTTTGATGAATTTTTTTGTGTACGTTTGAGTAGGTCCCTGGATGGTTTAGATTCACAATTAGACTCGGTAGGTGGCGCTATTGTCGAGATTCAAAAATCACCCAGCGACCGATGGTTGTTAATAAGATGAAATTACTTATGATTGCGTCACTGGCATTAAATTTATCAGTGGAAATTATAATAATTTAGTTGCTTAGTTTGGTGATTTAGTAAAGTTACACGTCGGTTATAAACGAGACCGTAACTTTACCGTAGTTTTAGCATTAGCAAAGTAGAATTATCCAAAGTTAGCGATAGCAAGAATTATAACTTATATCTGTTACCTAAAATCTTATTTTGTGGTTGCAAAACGGCGGGCTGAAATGAGGCACTATTTTAATCTGACCTAAATGTGTAAGTCTACGTTATTTTTGATTTTGGTAAATGCATTAAAATTAATTTCTAAAATTAAACCTTTTTATATTTATATACCTTTTTATATTATATATAATTTAGTAATATTTATGAAGTTTTCTGAAATTTACACATCGGACCTAATACAAGACACGGTCCTGATTAACCTGTATCTACTGGCTTCCTGGATGTCTTGCCAGATCGCCATTTCTACTAGTGTAGAGCCCCCAAAACCGGTACGAAGCTGTTACTTGAAAATTTTTGTACCCGATCGGTTGGTGGTTTGAAAGGTTTATCGTAATCTCTTAAACGATTCCCACTGTCGATTAGACTCTCGGTCGTAGTTGGACTTACCTAGACGGATAATTTGACCTATTTAAATATACTCGTTGGACCATGTAGTGATAGAGTAAGGATTATCTCATCATTATATATTAGAATCCCCCGTGAGTGTAACAGGCGACAGAGGGAAACAAACCAGAGCTGCTCAGCAGAGTCTATCTAATTAGAATTGAAAAATAGAAGTCTGCGGTTGCTAATCCGCCTGCCAAGTTTGGCAACAATGATAAATATCTTTCGTATGAGGTAACCTATGAAAGAGGTTTACACTTAGCAGAGGATTTTTGACAGGCTGTAGCGGTGAACACACTCGTCGACGTTACACATAATTTTTGTTGTGTCCATGTTCATATTAAGTAACAGTTAACAGTGGTAGAGCCACGCGGCAGCTTTTGCTGTCGCACGGATGGGCCGGCTCGAACCGGGGTGGTACCACGACCGCACAGAATACCAGCGTGAAGTAGAGGTTTACCTCTGCGTTTCGCTTGGTGAGTGCAGGTGGCCGGAGGCCCTTTTTGCTGGAAATGAGGCATTCTATCTTAGTCCTCACGGGTGACAACGCATCTACATTTTAATTTGTAATAGAGGATAGATGTAGATGTCTATGGGTCGCAGCAACCACTTACCATCAGGTGGACTGTGTGCTCGTTTGTCACCCTTATCCTATAAAAAAAAAAGTTTATTTTATATTTGATAGATCCAGTCATATTGTTACGAGCTTTGGGTACGAGACAATTAAAAACTGCCGAGTGAATTACCAAAATTGACGATTTAATTACAAAACACAAATTACAACTCCAAACCAAACTACCAATAACAAAACACCATTGTACTACTGGTCACTTTAGTACGCAGTTGTATCGCTTCGAAGTATTTGCTTGTATTGCCAACTCAACACTGGATCGCTTTTTTGCGCCCAAAGCAAGGTTACCCTCGGGAAGCGGGGGAGAGAAGTGGTGAATGCTCATAGCATACAACGCAGCCGGCTACGTGGTTATGTGGGACTCATTAAGGAGTTCCTACCAACTAAACACGAACTGTAGGGCTGACTTTGGCCTTTATGGCCTTTTTGCCGAATCGGAAGCGACCTCCTTTAGAGAAAATGGGCCGCAGGTGGCGAATAGCCGCTGAGAAATACGCCTAACTATTAAGAATAGGGAGAGGACTTGGGTCGCGGTCTATGCCGGCCTTAAATAGGGCCTCAGATACTTTCCAGAACCTTCTACTGTAGAAATATCTAGAACGTTTGAGTACATACCGGTCCCAACTGACTAGATGTCAATAGTTCTAGAAAGTTCTTCCATGGAAATTTCTAGAAGGAGAGTCACTCCTAATATAGCTCTGAATAGCAACTCGATACTAAAGGGCGCTAGTGGTAAGTAGAGTTGCCATGTACCAGGCATTAATGGTGGCGCTCAACAATATTATAGTTGTAGCACGAATGGTTTGGCTTGATTAGGGAAGGACTACGCTTATGCTCACAGATTACCAGCGTAAAAATGCTTTTTTTTACGCTAGTAATCTGTGAGCAAATCAGTCATCGACGAATACCGCATATAGCTGGTATTTTACGGTAGTCTGTTGCTGGTAATACGTTACACGTATGGTAAGTTTATAGATCCAGAAACCCTTTTTAGTGACATTTCATCTTAGTCCTTAAGGATGACACCGCATCTACATTTTGAACCTTAATCGAGGATAAATGTCTATAAGCTACAGCATTCACTTATCATCGGGTGGACTCTGTGCTCGTTTATCACTCTTATTCTATATAAAACGATCTGTCCCTTCGGCACTATGGAGGTCATTAAACACTGTGCTGTTTTACTGCAGTGATAATTATTATATCGTCAACATATAAAAGGTGAGTGGTGTACTCATCATTCGTGCTAATACCGCCCCTTATAGTGTACTTTCTGGCAAAAATTGGGATTCAAAATTCGAAAATAAGCTACAAAGTGCAATTAAAATTTAGAGTCTGTTTTAAAAATTATATGTTCACGACGATTATATTTCTACGTAATAGTTAATCCAGAATCAAGTCATTTCTTTGCTCGACAGCGATAAGTTTGTTTAATCCAATATGCGGTGGTAATGCCATCATCAATCAGACGTCTAGCTCATCCGTTGCTTAGCAGGTTGCGTCGCAGTCAAATAAAGTGGTGCTTAAAGTTATTTAGTTTCAGCTAAGGCCTCGTATATATTTTCCTTTTCGCATAGAATTAGTCACCTTCACTGCTTTATTTGAACTAGTAAAGTTTAATTTATATTCATGATGTAATTTTAAATACAGGCATAGTTGAAATATCCTTTTTTTAATTTAACATTTTCACTCTCCGGTTCTCAGACACAATATTAAGACAATAGTAATGACCTATATGTAGTGCACGGGACAGTGAAAGGGTTAGTTATTATTTAAACAAGCAATATATGGATGAACCTCTTCTAACAAGCTCTTATAAATAATATTATGTAACTAGTATTCAAATGAATATGTATTTACCTATTATTATGTTTTGACCTTCTCTTAATTTAATATTTAAAATACTACCAGAATAAAATTAATATATATTTCACTGCCGAATTAACTTTTCGAAGCTGTAGTATGCAAATTGGAACGATAAAAATATTAATATATGTTAAAAATTTACTATAAAGTTAATTTAAAATAAAATAATTATTGACTGGCTAATTGAGGAAATTTGAATTGAAATCGAATGATATATTATAACTTTCAAATAAAACTGTCAGTACGATGCGCGCGTCACCTATTGTAGTTTAAATGTATTATTTCTATAACCTTCGCGCAAGTGCAAGCAATAAGTTGACAAAGTTTAATCGCAATATGATGACACAAACATTAGTTTTATATGCTAGACTAGAGATTCAGGGACGAAAGAGTAATTGATTCTCCTGGGTACCACGCGGAATGGAAGTAATATAAGCATAAGATATAAAGAATAAATCTTTATCTCTGATATTATAAGGAATTTTGAACTGAAATCGAGAATTTGGGCACTGGAAGACTCCCACGAATAAAAAAAACCGGCCAAGTGCGAGTCGGACTCGCGCAGCAAGGGTTCCGAACAAATCCGTAGTTATATGAGTTTAAAATTATTAAAAATATTTTTATTATATGATGTAACTAAAAATTTATGCTTTTCGCAATTTTTCCTTTATCTGTGCTATAATACGTTGCTTCGTGCCAAATTTTAAGATTCTCAGTTCACGGGAAGTACCCTGTAGGTTTTGACTTTTGATTCCCTTGCGAATATCGAAAATTTGCGGCATAAACGGCTGTATCTTTTGATTGCGTTGGCTTAGAAGTTTGATTTTTTCACAGCCCCAAGGGACAGTAGACTTGAGTATTTGATATAAATTTCAGCTTGATACCTCTACGCGTTCCTGAGAAAAAGGGTCTTGACAGACAGACAGACAGACAGACGGATAACAAAGTGATCCTATAAGGGTTCCGTTTTTTCCTTTTGAGGTACGGAACCCTAAAATTATTATTGAGATAGCATTAAATAAAGAATTCAATTTCAGGAATCGTGATGATTTTTGTTGGCTAGTAATTAAAACATAGATGTTTCCGCTTTTATACAAAATAATTATGTACTTGTAACTTAAAATTGGGATTTGGGCCGCTCATCTTGTTACTTCTTAGAACACAAATTGTGTTTAAACGTAATCGTCGTTGCCTGAACCGGAATAAGTAGATAAATGAAATTTTTTTTAATTACAATTTTTGTAGCGGTGTAGTAATAAGGCTAGGACAAATAATTTGATATATGTATATGCGAATATTAGCGTCGCGGGCTATACCCGCTCCAAAATGAGAGTCTTATAATGAAGAGAAGGTTTATGTTTATAATCCTGGCTTTAAATTGTGGTTCATTGTGGAATTAATTTTAAGGCCTGCCTGCCTTTATACGCAAATTACTTTACTTAATTTTATTATCCCTTAATACCAAAAGAGTTTTCAAACAATCATTTACAGCGTATCGAAATTTCACTGCTGGAAATAGGCTTTCCTCATAAATTTCCTTATTTTTGTATATACGAGTATATACAAAAATAAGGAAATTTATATAATGATCACTAACCACTCCCCAATTGCAGTGTTTTGTTTCACATTTTGATTGTCTCTGAAGACTTAGTTATGGTTTTAGTATGGAGCATCGGTAAAGGAGGGGTCTTAGACAATCCTCTTATTCCTCGGACAAAGCAGATGTAATAAAACCACATACAATTCGCAAATCATTTTTTAAATTATTATTAAAAAATTTAATGTTCATGTTTTTTGAACAAAAGTTATTTCTTTACATTTAAATAGTGACTCTGATAACGCACTTAACGGGAACCACAGGGATTTTGTTACATGTTGTATATGTCGGCGCGTCTACAAAATATTATTAAGCCGTGGTAACTCAGATGGTAAGCGCTCGCTGTAAGCTTCACAGTACTTGAGCAACCCGGGTTCGATCCCCGCCGGCACCAATGAAATTGTTAATTGCAATTTTAAGTGCTGATTTACCACGTGCTTGACGGTGAAGGAAAACATCGTGAGGAAACCTGCATGTCTGAGAAATAAGGAAAAAATATTTCGAAGACATGTGAAGTTCGCCAACACGCATTGGGGCAGCACGGTGGACAATTCCTTGCCCTAAAATCCTCTCAGAAATGAAAGGAGGCCTGTGCCCAGCAGTGGGACGTAAATAGGCTGCAACTTTACTTTTACTTTACCACAAAATACCGGTTGGGTCGAGAGTGAGCGAGAAGTTGCGTAATATCGATGGTACCGAGGTGGAATTGAGGGTATATAGAGAAACACCAACAAGTTTGTGTAGTATAAATTTACTGTAGGAGCCGTGCGCATGAGATTCCGCTTTAGTCGTTCTGCGATTGAAGTCCTTCTGCAAGCGCTAAGATAGAGTCGTGGTTCTATCCGTCTTAGTGGTTCTTCTGGTGCAGGCAAGGATGGTGCTGGTGAGAGGCTGCCCTGTGTTACACTGAGATAAGTAGCGTTGCTGTTGGTTTCCATACTTTGGTGTTATCATGTAATTAAGTCTCTCACTTTGCACTGGTGTGTGATTGTGGCGGCGACGTGTTACGGTGTGGTCGAACTGTAATTGCTCTATACTGAATGATTAGTACGTTAGCTGTATTATTACTGATAATATGAATGATAATGATAATACAGAATGAGGATATATGATCAATTTGCGAAGACTAAAAATGAAACGGATACAGTTATTGACGAGACGATGGTGTACTAAAAGATGACGATAACGCAATTACTAGAGTAATATGATATTTATAAACAGTATTTAAAACGCTTATTCCATAAAATTAAGTTGCTACTACTAATTATACGATATTGATGTATAAAGATTCATGAGGCGAATGGTCCTTCTGAATATCATGATCTCTTTCAATAGGATTCTTTCATTCGAGTTCAAGTT
Source organism: Parnassius glacialis (assembly GCA_033319125.1). Taxonomy (NCBI): domain Eukaryota; kingdom Metazoa; phylum Arthropoda; class Insecta; order Lepidoptera; family Papilionidae; genus Parnassius; species Parnassius glacialis. The sequence goes on along the minus strand of JAVANC010000002.1, from coordinate 16,690,684 downwards.
TTCTAAGCACGTACTGAGTACGTAGTTTGTACAGACGTATTAGGAATAATAAAACCATATTCTACATGACTAGAAATGTAAGAAATAAAGTGTTAAAGCTCGTCTTACATTACATTTGTAGCAAGAATGTGTCGGCACATTCACAAAGTTCACGCTCTCACAGAATACCAGCGTAAATTGCATCATAATGCTGCTGTATTTCGTATGGTGAGTGTAGAGAACCGGAGACCCTTTTTACTAAAAACGAGGCATTCTATCTTAATCCTCCGGTATGATACGGATTTGCATTTTGAATCTTCTGCGAATAGATGTCTATGGACCACAGTATCCTCTTAACATCAGGTGAACTGTGTGTTCGTTTGTCACCCTTACTCTATAAAAAACCTATATTATGTGCATTTATTTACTGCGGTTAAAGAGGGATTCAAATACTTCTTCTTTTAGGCTCTAGTGACTATAAAATTGGTTATCCATTTGAAAATAACGAAATCAAATTTTACATACTGATGATGGAGACCAATAATACTCTATTAATGAGACGTCAGCGTACCGTTGTTAATATGGACACACTTTCTTATTAACATACCAAATCGTACAATATTCATATAATGGTCTCATTATAAGTTTAATGCGTCCCGCACAGTAATATGACCAAGAAGTTTATGTGAATGTTATATTATTTAAATATTTCAAAATACAGAGTGTGGTAGAGCCACGGCGCAGCTATATTACGGTTGTAGTACAAATGGGTCTGCTCTACCGGGGTAGGGCTACGCTCTCACAGAATACCGGCGGATAATTGCAGCATAATGCTGCTGTATTTCGTATGGTGAGAGTAGAGAACCGGATACCCTTTTTACTGGAAACTAAGCATTCTATCTTAGTCCTCAAGGGCAACGCATCTGCATTTGATTTCTTAATTGAGGATAAATATAGATGTCAATGGTCCGCAAAATCCTGTTACCATCAGGTGCAATATGTGCTCGTTAGTCACCCTTATTCTATATAAGAAAACAAAAAACGCATTTTATGTATCCATAGTTTTTTTACATAGACTACACCAGTACTTGCTTGATATTAAGAGCTATTTTAAAATATTATATTGCTACAAATTTAATATATAAAGTTGAATAAAGGAAAATGAAAATTCACAATTTTATTTTGGAAATTATAAATTATAAGAGTCTCAAAAGTCGATCTCCTGACACGGAATTGACATGGATATTATCTCCGAGCGAAAACGTGCTGAGGTCAAAATTGATCGAACGACAAATTGTATGCGAAGAGGGTTACCTTTTTTAAGTCAGTTGCAAAAGCTATTGTGTCATTGATATATGTAACGAGTACTGAAAACGTGAGTTTTATTGAAAAACACCTGCTTTAATAATATAAAATACATTTGTATCTTATTTATTCGAAATTGTAGATTTCATAAAGAAAATGTTTTCTTACAAACTATATTTATAAATCATTATATTTATAAACATAAATTTGTAAATGATTTGTGAAATTTCATATAATAATTTTCAAGATATAATATAGAGAAGTGTTTGAAAAAAATATTCTATGTAACTATTTCCGTCCAATAGTGAGTAAAATAGAGTTTGCTTAACACTTCGCCAAAATACTGTTACCTTTAAGAGGACACACAAGATCATACACAAATAATTCATACCATTTTTTTCATTGAAATAAAAAACGTACCTCTTACGAAAAATGAAGACACATGTGAAATGTCAGTTCAGTCAATCACTATTAACATGCCTACTCATTGAAGACTGTATCTAAATTGTAACTAAGAAGCCAGAAAATAATAACATGCCCGCAGGATACGCAGTATTGCTAAAGCGCTGCCTCACATATTGCTATATTATATTGTAAATAAAGACTTTTATCAGCAAGTAATGGTTCTGCAAATTCAGCCTCACATGGAGTACTGTTCTCATCTCTAGACTGGAGCACCCCAGTGTCAGCTCCTTAGACTTGATTGCATCCAGCGCAGAGCGGTTCGATTCGTCGCCGACCGAGTTCTTACTGATTGGTTTGACACTCACTGGCGCTGCAAACAAATGTAGCATTTCTTTACATACTCTATAGAATCTACCACGGGAAGTTTTCAGAGGATTAGCTTGGACTAATTTCAACCGCTAAATTTCACTATTGATTTTCGCTACACAGATTGCCGGTACCCTACTGTGCGATTTACGATTTTTTTTATTTCTCGCATAACTTCCTTGTGGAATCGATTACCACTAGCGATTATTCCGGAACCATACGAAATGTGAGTGTCCACAAGAAAAGCGCCTACTTTTTTTTTAAAGGTCATCAACGCATCTGCAATACTTTAAGCATTGGGAATCTTAACAACACCAGATCTTTATATAATAACTGATATTTAAATAATGAATCTAACTACTAACCATCAGTTATATCCATATTTATATGAAAAATGTTTGTTATTAGAGAGCCCAAGAGGTCTGTGATAGTAAAGAACTGAATGCTCAGCTCAAGCATACAAACAAGTATTCCAAGACAAAAAACTTAAGGTCCGAGCGCGAGTGAAACTCAATCTAATGCCTACTTTACTAATATAATATGTCAGAGAAGTCACAGACATGGTTACTACTTGAAGCAAGCTTCCACAAAATATATTTTAAGCCGCCGATGAAAATAAATCAGTTCTTACTGTCGGTCAAGTGTAACAACCCTCTAAAAGGTCCAGGAGTGTACAAGCCTGATTATGAATGTAATTTCTCTTACTAAATACAAACAAAATCTAATAGTTATTAGTGTAATGATTCGAATAAGTAACCTGCGTAAAATTTTAACAGTGGTAGAGCCACGCGGCAGATTTTGCCGTCGCATGGATGGGCCGGCTCGAACCGAGGTGGTACCACGACCTCACAGAATACCAGCGTGAAGTAGAGGTTTACCTCTGCGTTTCGCTTGATGAGTGCAGGTGGCCGGAGGCCCTTTTAACTGGAAATGAGGCATTCCATCTTAGTCCTCACGGGTGACAACGCATCTACATTTTGATTTGTAATAGAGGATAGATGTAGATGTCTATGGGCCGCCGCAACCACTTACCATCAGGTGGACTGTGTGCTCGTTTGTCACCCTTATCCTATAAAAAAAATACATATGGGTGACGTGAAGCGCCTACACTCCGGGAAGTCTGCAGTCTGTGAAGATGTTCAGAATCACCACCATTACATCAGATGTGATAAGCCACACAGCTTTGCAAAAGAACATAAGTGCCGACAAAAGTAATTTCGAGAATATTGAAATTATATAAACATCTAAATTTAATTATTCTTAACAGTGGTAGAGCCACGCGGCAGCTTTTGCTGTCGCACGGATGGGCCGGCTCGAACCGGGGTGGTACCACGACCTCACAGAATACCAGCGTGAAGTAGAGGTTTACCTCCGCGTTTCGCTTGGTGAGTGCAGGTGGCCGGAGGCCCTTTTTGCTGGAAATGAGGCATTCCATCTTAGTCCTCACGGGTGACAACGCATCTGCATTTTGATTCGCAAACGAGGAGAGATGTAGATGTCTATGGGCCGCAGCAACCACTTACCATCAGGTGGACTGTGTGCTCGTTTGTCACCCTTATCCTAAAAAAAAATTAGAGAAATTGTTGTGTCCTATCATTTGTTTGGGATCCCATAATGAATAAAATTTAATCTAAATCCAAGCATACCACTGGAAGACTTCAATATAGTATAAGTTCATCCTGCGTAGATTGGACCCAAATTAATATTCAAAAGGTGAAATTAATGCGAGTCAACTATGACGTCAAGATGTCAAATACCTCTGAATGATAATAAGTCAAATTGAACGCGATACTCGTAAAATCCATAAAATTAATTTTATTCGATGTGTAGTATGTAATCTTGTTAATCCAAGAAGTCATAATTGTTTTGGTCTTTGTGCTTTACACCTGCTTTTATATTGTTGATATTGGTTTTCAATTTTTAAAAGTAACAATTATAAAAGTTCCTCAGTTATTCACAATTTGACCGTATTAGCTTAGCTTATCTGACAAATTAGAGATTGTTTTACAATAATGACAAGCTCGCCTGCTGGTTAATGATCAAGAATACTAAACACAATTTTTATAGACTTATAATGGAAAGCGGCATTACTAGTGAAATTAAAAAATGAAGTGAAATATATGTGTTTTTCGATGTAAAATAAACTACGTTGTCATTTCTTTATTTCATTCCACCTCTACTACCGTTTCAAAATGGAGTTCCAGTGACTGTAGAAGAAACGGTGAAAAAATCTCTGCAGGTTTTCCCTTTTTTGTCTTGTTTTAAAGTAAATATAACAATAGCAGACTCAACGGTAGGCACTGAAGCCATGTTCGGTAGTGAAACCGATCAGACGAGCCAGTTGCACACGTTCACAGATACGATGCATGTAAGAGATGTAGTCCTCCTCCAACATTTTTAAAGGGAAGTGGATGACCCATCAAAACGAAGGTGCCTGCCAAAATACACACAATTAAGATGGATTCCTGAATTAATTTGTAATTTTCAATGGGATCACTTAGAAATATCTTCTAGAGCACTTACAATGTAACTGCACATTATAATATATTTAAAAAAAAAATATATATATATATATATATATATATATATATCTATATTGAAGCGAGAGCGCAGAGCCAATGCTCACTGACCCGCTTACCAAACGTGTATAAACAAGTCTTCAAAGTAATTTTTGCTAGCCGTGAACTTGGATAGGCTGTTCATATATCACTATCCAACAGTTATCGTAACCCTCAAATGATTTGACATTCACGGGTAAAAATGAGATAATGATTCCTGCTACGCCACCACCATTTAGCATATTATAATTATTTGATTTATACTTTCTACATAAATACTAAAGAAAATAGAGGATAAAAATGAAAGTACAAATATTTTCAAAGATGCTCATGTACTCTCATACTGTAACTTGTACGCAACTGTAATACATATGAGGTAAGAATTAGCTATCTCGACAACGTTCTTTTTAGAGATTTGGGAATAATACGTTCATAATCATCATCACCATCAGCACTAAATCCCGTTTAAAGTCAACTGCTGGAAACAGGCTTACCCAAGGAATGCCATAAAGCGCAGCCCTGAACCACTGCATCCATGGACTTGATGCATTTCATTTGAAGAGGCTGCCACTTGAGAATCTTTAGCCCCTCCCCTTCCCATCCCTTTACCCCATCGGTTATCGGTTCTTAAATTTATATGCCCATTGCCACTTCATCTTACTGATTCGTTGGGTTATATCGATTACTATGGTTGAAATGTCACCATTATTTTAAATAAATAAACATTGATTGAAAAACATTTAATATTTATTGAAGCTATTCCCTGGGAAGAAAATTCTGTTCCAGAAAACCAATCGCGATTTAACTGCACGTCAACTACAGCCGATTTTATCGTACAGTACTCAACTAGGAAATTAACTAGTACTTATGTTCGTTGCAAGCTAAGTTTGAAATTATATTAAAATCAATGCTGGAATTGAGCATTTACCACAATGGTTGCTTTCAGCACTATAAGGGTTGCTGACGATATAAAATTACATCTCAGATAATAGTTTTTTTTTACAAACAATTACTGAAGAATTTTCAAGTTGACTTGAAATAAAATATTAATTTTATAACGGCTCGGAAATTGGACAATGAGTCTCGTTACGCTAAAAGCGTGAGACTCGTTGTAGCTCAGAGGTTAAGAGTAAATTTATAAGTACGGGTTTGATCCTCGCCGGCACCATGGAAAATGTTAACTGCATTGTTAAGTAGTGATTTTCTACATGCTTGGTGGTGAAAGAAAACATCGTAAGCAGTATAACTACGAAACAAAATATTTTCAAGACATGTGAATTCCTCCAACACAAATATAAGCAGCCGAGCGAATTAAATGCTGTATACAGCTACCGTTACTGTTATGGCCTATTAAAGTCCACTGCTGAAATGCTTTCCCATAGATTATAGGGGGAATATTTGCCATAGTTGCCAAGTTTGGAAAAAAGGTAGGCATTCGAAGTTTTTATTTTTAGTCGTTATTAAAAATGTCCATCTCCTGATTGATCTATATATAACCCTCTCAGGAATAAGACACTAGAGTGTTTCTCGTTTTATATTGAAGTTTATAAATATATATATTCCATCTTTATTTATTACTTTTTAAATTTGTTCGTTTGTTTTTAAGAAGCATCTGATGGCGGCAATACCGAACTAGCACTAGGGAGTAGCGTCAAGGGTACATTCGGTACTAAGATCATCAATTGGTTTATCAAGTGTGGAGATTATAGCAAATCATTCCTACGATAGAAGAGACCCATATTTGGCAGTGGACTGTTACGAGCTAATACAACATTTCAAAATACTTGGGATCTTGACTGTTCCATGTCTGTATATACTGGTCATACTCACGCAATTTGAAAAATCTAAAAACAAGAAATCCAAAAGTCAGATCAGACAAAACCCCGATTATAGGATCGACTCCTCAAGGTAGTGTATTCTGTTTCTTATATATATAAACAACCTCTGACAAATATTACAAGAAGAATGTATTATCTTTGCAGACGATGTGTCTATGTGCTTTCATCTACAGACAATTTTGAAATGTATGAAAAATTAAATACATCACTCACTAAAATACACTACTGGTTAGAATTACATAATTTAGAACTAAACTTAATATAAATAATTAAATTAATCCTTTTTAAAACTTATCAAAAACGACCTCCACAAATAAACTTTATGATCGATGCGGTCAACTCTACAGCACTACTCGGTATTGAAATAGACACAAATCTAAATTGGAAACCCCACTTTCTAAAATTAATAAGTAAATTGTCCTCATTTATATTTGCACTCATACATTTGAAAAATGTTACCGACTTAAAAACAGCTCCTTCGTCGTATTATGCGTATGCTCAGTCTATTCTAACTTATGGAATAGTCATCTGGGGCAACTGTATGATATATAACATTTTTGCAAACAACACCGCCTTAATCTAATATAATATCAGTCATATTTTATTAGATTAAGACGGTGTTGTTTGCGGAAATGTTAGGGAATAATAGATGATTTGCAAAGAAAAGTTTTTATTAAGAAATATTTCAAGAATAATTAACAATCGTCATAATAAAGGTATCTATAACCTAAATCTTAAAATTCACAAATCAATCAATTGCTTAAAGTTATTTGGTGACACACGAAACTTTAGAGCGTAAGTGCAATTTTTATTTTATTTTAATAGGTAATAAAAAAATGTTAACAATGGTAGAGCCACGCGGCAGCTTTTGCTGTCGCACGGATGGGCCGGCTCAAACCGGGGCGGTACCACGACCTCACAGAATATCAGCGTGAAGTAGAAGTTTACCTCTGCGTTTCGCTCGGTGAGTGCAGGTGGCCGGAGGCCCTTTTTACTGGAAAAAACCTTAACTTAACCTTAGTCCTCACGGGTGAAAACGCATCTGCCTTTTGATTAGCAAACAAGGATATATGTAGATATCTATGGGCCACAGCTACCACTTACCATCAGGTGGACTGTGTGATCGTTTATCACCCTATCCTATAAAAAAATATTTAACATAGTCTTTAATAAACTCCAACGAAACAAGATATAATAGTAATAATATTATAAAAATAAAAAATAATACTCGAAACCTCTAGTCTAATAGTTAGTTGCAGTCTTTAGCGATTGCTGTGCGGAAGGTCATCATAAAAAGAGTGACAACTTGATTTTAATATACTTTTTAGGTCTTGCAAATCTTCATACTTCCGCTTTATATTTCTGCAGGTGATTTATTTATTTAATGCTGTTAATTGGCGTAGGACGATGTGGACTGAAGCTCGTCATCAAAATGAATTTTATACCAAATTGTGCCGTTTGGTCTGTATTCTAGCATACGTATATCGGCGACGACTGGGTCACCTGTCTTTTTACCAGGCCGTATAGATTTATAAATTAATTCTTTCGAAAAGTCGGTAAAAAAGGTATAGTACAAATAACGAGCTTCATAAAGCATAGGATCACTCCTAGCTGGTTTAGTTATAGCCATGTATTGTTGTGGAAGGTAAAAACCATCGGTCACGGCCCATACATGCTGTGACCTGACTATAAAATATCGCGAACATAACTAGTGTATGGATTAATCCGTTCCACCTGGGCACCTTCTAAATCCTAAATTGAAAATATATTATTTAAAAGCCGAGGATCATAGAACGTTACACTTATGTATTTCGTCACTTTTGAGGTTTTAATATAGCCATGACTGCAGCATTGACTACAATCTCAGCTAATACAATTGATATGAAAACTATGCAGTAATATATATTTAACTAAATAAGCCAAGTCAATGGCTAAAACCACAAAACTGAATCAATGACCTTTCTAATCTTTTCACTGCTAAGTATCTAACACAGTTGCTTTGACCTTTGCTCACGCTTTGACAGCTCTCATGTCATAATACCACAGAATGCATAGAGACACTCATAATACGTTACGTTCTAAGTATTAGTGCATTCTATATTTACTGTCAACCTATCATTTGCAACTTATTTCGGAATACTTTCCATATCTCCATCTAAAAATGATATTATTGATAATACACTACAAAAATAAATAAAAATTTTGCAATAAAATCTAGTATTTAAAAAAAGTAAATGCGTAATGGTAGTGTTACTTTAGTGTTATGACGAAACGTATACCACCGATAAAAACAGGGCGGGCTTAGATGCGTTCAAATCCTATCAAAATTAGTAAGGAAATGAAGTTTTTCGTTACAAAGCTAAATAATTTTACCGGCTCCAATAAAATAAGTTGGAATCCGTAATTTAATATACCCCTAAGTCTCTATTTTTTGACGTATCAATCATTGGTAGTCGTTTCATATTTTGGTCAGGTCGTATTTGACCGATGTCCTTTCTTTACCTTTTAATTTACACTGCGTACGGAATCACATTCAATGTGGTTATGGCCTTTTTCCAGATACTTTTGAATAATCATAATGTTTTTTACAGACGCTAAACGTAATAAAGCATTGCTTAAGATAACATTGCAATTTTGATCTCAACGCCATCGGAATATAAAATCACAGGCAATAATTTCTGACTCAAAACCTTCGCTAGATGGTCTACTCGTACTAAGCATAAAGCAAAAACAGAGGCTTCAAGCGTGCTACTTGACTCGTCGAACCAATAACACATTACTTCCTTAGTTGCTAAATTGTATAGTTTAAAATTATGGACACATAATTTAGTTTTATAGGTATTGCACAGTCAATTGCACAGAGACAATAAAAATGAGCCCAAATAGGAAAATCGTCACTGAAAAACTTATTTTTAAATCATACTTACAGGGATTGGTATTAAAAAAATATGAAAAAAACTTATCTTTTTTGATAATAATACCCTACCTATCCCGCAAATGAAAAAGTAAAGCTAATAGTAGTAATTCATATAAGTCATATTCTTAATAAAATGTTTATTTTTAACAGTTTATAATAACATTACAAAGTTATTAATGCAGCTGAATCTAATGAAAAATACCACTTCAAAACTAAATGTTTCACAAACGGACCCCTGAATCGAAAAGATCATCATCTTTTCGAACATCTTCCACACCCCCAGTGTTTTTGAAAGACCTATCCAACGATACCCCACATGATGGAATAGACGGATAAAAAAAATCATCCTCCATTTACTTGTATGGGAAGTACCCAAATAAATATGTTTTTAAAGAGTATGAATGTGTAAGCCCAAGGCTGCTGTGGATACGAATGAAAGTGGGCTTAAAGAAGTTGTTTGTGCTGGGGGTGTACGCCCCAGATATGTCTAAGCCCACTTATATCCGAGAGCAGTTTTGGGACATGGTAAGGCTGGTGTTGATGAAATGTAAGGAAAATGAAAATATTATTATGTTAGGAGATTTTAATGGAAGGATTGGGGTGAAGAGGTCTGGTTATGAAAGGATATTAGGAACGTATGGCGATGAAAGAATAAATGAGAATGGTGAAGACCTCCTCACCGTATGTGTGGAAAATAATCTTTTTGTGGCGAACACTTTCTTTCGCCATAAGAGGATTCACATGTATACATGGGAAAGAGGGGATGATAGAACTTACTTACTTACTTATTTATCGTCACGCACAATCCCTGACAGGGTAGCCAGAGAGAACAGATCGCCAAGTGTCACGATCCTTACATACCTCTTTCGCTTCTTTCAGATTCATCATCTTCTTCATACATGCACGTCTAGGTATCCGAGTACTCTTGACCCTCCCCTCTTCGAGCAATTTGCTCACATGGTCTTCGAAAGTTAGTCTCGGTCTACCTCGACACCTTTTAATATTAACTTTCGCGCTATATATTTTCTTCACCATTCGGTCTTCACTCATTCGCTCAACGTGCCCAAACCATCGAAGCACGCCCTTATCAATTTTTGTGATAAGGTCATCTTTCAAACCTGCCATATTGCGAATCTCTTCGTTTCGCTTTCGGTCAGCCATGGTGACGCCGCACATTTTACGAAGAGATCGCATCTCCACTGCATTCAACTTGCTTTTATGCTTCTTCTGGCATACCCAGGTTTCGCTGCCATATAACAAAGTCGGTACCAACACTGCGTTATGTATTGCAAGGCGTGCACTCTTCACTACGCCTTGCCTTTTGACTAACGCAGTCAGGGCACCATTGACTTTGTTCCCGGCAGCGACACGCCTGTCCACATCTAAATCACATCTTCCATCCCGGCTAAAAGCACTCCCCAAGTATACAATTTCATTTACCTGTTCTAGACATTCCTGATTTACCCATATTTCACACTTCGTTCTCTCTTCGTCCCTTTCAAATACCAGAACCTTAGTTTTATTAGCATTCAAGCGGAGACCTTTAATTTCACATTCCTCTTTCATACACGTGACTAATGCCTGCAGTTCTGCCTCTGATGGTGCAATAAGCACTGCATCATCAGCATACAGCATACAATTTACTTTAATGTCACCCAATTTCACACCCAAACAGCTATCTTTCAGTTTCTGTAAACAGCTGTCGAGATACAGTATGAACAGCCAGGAAGACATGACACAACCCTGTTTTACGCCCGTTTGGACGCTAAACATGGGTGACAGTTCATGTCCTACCCGCACACAGGCTTTGCAGTCACAGTAAAGTGACTGCACAGCCCTTAGCAATCGACCATCCACACCATACCCCGGCAACAGTTCCCACATTTTCTTCCTTACAACCTTATCAAATGCTTTCTCAAGATCCACAAAAGCACAGAAAATCCTCTGGTTAGCAGCCAGAAGCTTTTTCGTGATCATGCGGAGAGAAAACATTTGATCCGTGCATCCTCTTCCAGGTCTAAATCCGCATTGTGCCTCCCATAGAAATCTTTCCGATTTCTCTTGCATCCTACGTGTCAAAACCTTCGAATAAACTTTACTTGCTAAACTGGTCAAGCTGATCGCCCGATAGCACCCGCAGTCAAAATGTGAACCTTTACCTTTATATAAAGGCACAATGACTGCGAATCGCCAATCATCCGGGACATCCCCCGTCCGCCAGCACAAATTGCACAGCAGATAAAAGCTGTCCCAGACGCGAGGCCCACCATACTTGACCATTTCAGCAGTAACTCTGTCTAGTCCCGCAGCCTTACCACATTTCAAACTTCGAATCGCATGTTCAATCTCTTTCATACTGATGACCTCAGTGTCATCGAGGTCCGGGTCTGGCGTACCAGTCTCGACGTCATCCCCGGATCCCTCACTAAGATCATCACACGCATACATTTCTCTATAAAATTCGCTCCACCGCTGCATGACGTCCGATTTTTCTGAGAGGACGTCATTAGTTCTCGAAAGCACTTTGTTCATTCTTAAGGCCGTCGCACCATTTCGGGTCCTTCCAACCTCTTTCCAGAAGAGTTTGGAGTTCTCCTTAAAGTTGTGCGACAACCTTTCGTCCGCTTTCATTCTACACCTTTCACGCACTTCCTCAATCAATGCTTTCGTGTGAACTTTCTGCAGCTTATATCTTTCTTTCATCTTCTCTCTCATATCCTTATCATTACTAGAGGCCAAGTAGTCTAACCATGCTTTCTTCTTCTTCTTTACAGCTTCTTTCACTTCATCATTCCACCATGCATCTCTTCTTTTACTACTGCCTCTTTTAATCGTTCCACACACTTCTTCCGCTGCACTTACCATTCCATCCCTAAGGTTCTGCCATGTTCTTTCAACACATTCTTTTCTGCCATCGATGTTGTCAAGCTTTTCGGCTACCCTCGCATGATATTTGTCCCTAGTATCCGCTTCCTGAAGCTTCCAGCTTCGGATGCGACAGACGGACTGTGGTTCTGTTACTGCCGTCCGGTAGCGCCAACCCGCGAACAGACCCCTAAATCTAGTAATCACTAGATAGTGATCCGTTCCCAGGTCAGCACCTCTGAACACTCGCGTATCCATCACCTGTTTTCGCAGTCGGTCATCCACCAGAAACAAATCGATCATACTTCTCTCATTCTTTCTTTCTCTAGTATACATATGGATTTTCTTGTGATTAAACATAGTGTTTGTCACAAGAAGACCCTTTTCCTTGAATACCGCCAGTATAAGCTTGCCAGCATCATTAACCCTTTTATCGCCAAACTTTCAAAGCACCGACTCGTACCCTGGTCGAGCGGTACCAACCCATCCATTCAAATCACCACACACAACAATTCTTTCGTTTCCCCTAGCCAAATCTAGAACTTCTCTTACATTCTCCCAAAACTCCTCCAGCTCAGCCCTGGACGACGAAGCTACCGGCGCATAAACAGCCAAAAGGAATAACTTCGTCAGTCCCAATTTAAAGCGAACCCAGAGAAGTCTTGAGTTCACAACCTTATATTCAGTCATAACATCGACCAACCGAGACGACAGCAGCACCCCCACTCCCTGGCGGGCGCTCTCGCTCTCCGGGACTCCGGACCATAGAGCTAACGCCCCGCCAGGGAGCTCTTCAGTACCACTGCCCTTCCGTTTGGTCTCCGACATACACACGACATCTAATTCTCTTTCTTTCATTATTTCGATCAACTCATTCGTCTTATCTCTCATGCCTCCTCTTACGTTCCACGTGCCAACTCTGCACTCTGTCTTCCACCACCACCACATGATAGAAGCATGATAGATTTCATAATTGTGGATGAAAGAATGAGAAGCGCAGTGGTAGATACAAGGGTTTACCGGGGGTCCAACGTAGGGAAGTATCATTACTTGGTCTTATGCCGAATTAATGGTCTATTCAGACGTTGGCGGCATCGGACATCTGTGTCTACCACTGCGTTACAGCGTATAAGAATAGAGAGGTTACAAGATGAAGGTGTGAAAGAGAAGTATAAATGTAGACTGAGGGAAAATGTAAGTGGTTTGAATGAATTATATATGAATGATTTAGACTTGAAGAATGTATGGAATAATGTTAAGAAAGTTTTGGTGGATGCAGCCACCGAAGCATGTGGTGTAAGTAAGAGAACGAATGAAAAGAAAAGTAATACATTGTGGTGGGATGATGAGGTTCGGGTGGAAGTTGAAGCAAAGAAGAGAGCATGGCTATATTTACTAGCAACTAAAGCTCGTAATTCTGGCGGTATGAATGATGAAATTGAAAGAAAAAAGGCAGACTTTAGACCTATAAATAAGAGAGTAAAAGAAGTTGTTGAAAGGAAAAAGCAAGAAAGGATAGATAAGAATGATAGAAGGATATCTGATAACTTCCAGGCAAATATTAAAATGTTCTGGAAGCTCGTAAGAACTGCCAGGGGAAATTCAAAATAGCCTAAAATGAATGCTATACGAGACGAGAATGGCTGCATGCTGAATGATGAAGTTTCAAATTTAAAGAGATAGAAGTAATACTTTGAAAGCGTGTTTAAGAGTGAAGAGTCGTCTGACGTAAGTGAAATAGAAATTCAGAAAGAAGTGGAGAGAGGTAGGGAGATAAGTGTAGATGAAATAATGAAAGCAATGAAAAGCATGAAAGTAGGTATGGCAGCTGAAAATGATAGAATATCACTCGAAATGCTTAGGGCTGGAGAGGGTGTGGTTGCAGGCCTACTGTACACCTTGTTTAATTAATGTTGGGAACTGAAGCGGGTACCGGATGACTGGTGCAAAGCCGTTATAGTCCCAATCTATAAGGAAAAGGGCTTGCAGCAGGACTGTAAAAACTACCGTGGTATCAGCTTGCTTAGCATTGTGGGTAAACTGTATGCTAAGGTGTTAATTGAAAGAGTTATGGAAGAAACTGATGGAAAAATTTGGGATGTGCAAGCTGGATTTAGAAAGGAGATGGGGTGTACGGATCAAGTCTTTTCCATGCTCATGATAGCGGAGAAGTTTTTGGCCAAAAACCAGAAGGTTTTTTGTGCGTTAATGGACTCGGAAAAGGCTTATGATACAGTGAACAGGAATGTGTTATGGCAAACATTGAACTCATTTGGGTTGAGCGCTGGCTTGATACAGGCATTAAAGTCTCTTTACAGGGACTCTAGTGCTTGTGTCGGGATCAACGGGGTCTACTCGGACTGGTTTGGCATTCATAAAAGTGTCAGACAGGGATGTGTGGCTTCCCCGTGGCTGTTTAACCTATTTATGGACAGTTGTTTGCAAAATTTGAAAAATGAAGAATGTGGGTTGAGAATGGATGAGTCAACCGTCAAATGCATTTTGTACGCCGATGATCAAGTCATATTTGTATCGTCGGCGGCCGAGTTGCAAATGATGGTTACTTTAATGAATTGGTCATTGAAAGAAAGGGGTATGAAAGTGAACGCAAGTAAGACGAAATTTATGGTTTTTGAAAGAGAACAAAGTAAAACTTTATGTGAAATAAGAATAGAAGGTGCAATATATACGTGTTCACGTGAGGTGAAGTGATTGAGCAAGTGGATGAGTTTGTATATTTGGGATGTTTATTTAGCAGGGATGGTAGATATGATAAGGATATAGAACGACGAGTGAACGCAGGAAATAGAGTGAATTGGGCTCTACACGCTATTATGAGGAGTCAGAATGTGTCAAATAAGGCACGTATGGCGATTCATAATGCTGTGTTAGTCCCTACTTTAATGTATGGTAGTGAAAGTTGGGTCTGGCAGAAGAAGCATGAGAGTAGAATAAATGCTGTAGAAATGCGGTCCTTAAGGAGTATGCTAGGGCTGAACCTGAATGACAGGGTGAAAAATAGTGTGATAAGAGAAAAGTGTGGCTTACAAGATGACGTTGTGACAAGGATTAAGAAAGGAATGCTTCGGTGGTTTGGTCATGTAGAAAGAATGAACGAGGAAAGAGTGACAAAGAAAATTTATGTTGCATAAGTGAACGACAGGGTCGGGAAGGGGCGCCCTAAACGAAGTTTTATCGACCAAATCGGCGATACATTAAAAATGAGGCAGATTAGGAGTAACGACGAGCGTGTATGCGTAGATATATGGATGTAAAGGAAGCGAGAGAGGTGTGTCAGGATCGCGCTAAATGGAACTCCGTAGTCTCTGCCTACCCCTCTGGGTGACAGGCGTGAGTGTTTATGTTGTTATGTTGTTGTTAAAGATTTAATTTCACAGTTTTACCTAGTATATAGATACTAGCCTAGAAAACTGTGAAATTCTAGGCTAGTATATAGATACTAGCCTAGAAAACTGTGAAATGAAATCTTAAAAACATATTTAGTGAAAGAGATGCGAGACCTGCTGGATTTTTAGAACAAAAAAAATATAAGATGGAAACTAATAAATAATCATTCATCAAATAACAGAAACACATTAATAATCAATAATACTCGAACATGAAAGTTTAGAACAAATATAAATATAACTATGCTCTATGTTCCATAACTATGCCAAATTACAGATTTGTAGCATCTACTGTCTCTGAGCAAAACTGCGGATGGACGTACGGACGGACGGACATGGCGAAATTATATACAGTGTATCTGTATTTGGGGAACTAAGAAACTATCAGAAAATAAACTCTATGACAGACAAACGCATAGACACCGACGTGATTCCATAAGTGTTCCGTTTTGCTGCATTTGGTGTGAAACACTAAAAATAATAAGTGTGTGTAATCATAATATGAAAACACACCAATGTGTAAAACATCGGTACCATTGGAACACAACTTCATTTTACAAAAAGACAGACGGAGGGCAGGGTATATCACAAGTGACGTCAAAACCAAACCCAATCTCATAGAAGTTAAAAAACACGTATTCACTCTCGCATAGGCATCTAAAATAAAGGGCATTAATGTGTGTGTCCAGCAGTGTGTGTTTACAGGCTTTAAAAGAAAGATGTGACTGCTTGACGTTGAAATTAATTTTGGCATCTTTTGCAATGTACGTAGCGCTCCGTCTACCTTTATTTATTGGTCATAAAATCCTGCCTGATTCATTATTTTTAAGTCAGTTGTTACTTGCTTTACTTTTCCATTAATTATTCAGTAGATGTTCTTTTTATTACGGAATGTAATAATTTTTCTTGCTTTATTAAAGTTTATACCACGCGAGCATGACATTATCCGCTTTTGCATTAATTCGAGTTCAAAAAAACGAGAAGGCGGTGAACTTTCTCGTTTTTCGATCGAACTGAATTAAATCATCATTTTAACACTATGTACTAACTAACTCCAGTACAAGATTTTATAATTCTCACAAGCATTTCTTTCACGACCCTTGCGTAAAGAAGTCATTTCTGTGAGAGTTGTAGAGAAAAGGAGTGAACACGGTGCTGTCCCAATGCGTGTTTGCGGACTTTACGTGTTATAGAAATATTGTTTATTACTAAAAAGGCTGATTGAAACACGCTGTAGCTATAATATGGTTGTAGCATGAACGGGTCGGTTCGACTAGGGTAGGACCACGCTCTCACATAATACCAGCATAAAATAATAATGCTGCTGTGTTTCTTATAGTGCACTGTTCAGGACACCGGAGACCTTTATTTCAAGAAATGAGTAATTTTGATTTTTAATCGAGGATAAAATGTACCTGTCTATGGGCAACAGCAACCACTTACCTTCAAGTGGACACAGTCCACTTGAAGGTAAGTGTCTTTAGTTAGCTTTTTCTATCTTAATTTAACAAAATAATGTATAAGTTATTTTTGCCTACCGATCTAATGCACACTCAAAAACAATACGCATGTGCATCGGAAAAAAATCCTGTTAACCAAATACCACATTAACATTGAATAAAATACTTGTAAAAAATTTAAATGAGGCTGCAATTTGTTGACTTTGTTTAAATGTCAAACCAAAGGCAGACGTACCGTTGATTGGCATACTCCTGATACGGTTACGTAACCGTATCTAGGGAATGCCAATTAAATTAGTTTATAATTTATGAGATATTATAGAGAGAACTCAATTACTGTTACAATTACAGCTAGAATTATAATTATGTATGAAACACTAAGGTTAAAGCCACATTATCATGTTTTTTTCTTAATGCTGAATTGTTGACTCTGCTTAAATGTCAAACGAAAGGCAGGGCTTATGACGTAACCGTATATAGGGAATGTTAATTAAATTACTTTACAATTTAAAAATATTAAAAAGATAACACAGCTACTATTAGAGTTACGGCCTCTCATTTTATTTCTAAAAGCTCTAAGGTATTAAAACAAATTTTTAAAGAATTTTGAAGATTTTATTAACACAAAATTATTTTTTTTCAGCTTAAGTATTTTTTTTAATTTTTCAAACCAGTTTTAAAGGATTATCAGTACGGAGTATTACTTGCCAGCCCCATTGATTTTCGTATAGTGAAACCAATGCCAGTTTAATTTTTTTTATATAGAATAACGGTGACAAACAACCACGTCGTCCACCTGATGTTAAGTTAATGCTGTGACCCATCATAGAAATCTATATTTATCCTCGATTAAGAATCAAAATGCAGATGCGTTATCACTCCTGAAAACTAAGATGGAATGCTCCAATTCCAGTTAAAAAGGTGTCCAGTTCTCTAGCCTCAAAATACGAAATGAGCCTTAAGCTGCTATTATATGCTGGTGTTCTGTGAGAGCGTGGTCTTGCTCTGGCCGAACCAACCCATTCGTGTTACAACTAATTTTGCTGTAGCATGGCTCTACCACGTATAAATTTGTCCACGAAATACCACTCATATTTTTAATATTAAATTAATAGTACTGATAGTTAATGTCTCACAGCTTAACATAGGCCTCCCTCAAGTAATGCCACAAAGCACGACCCTGAGCCACCAACATCTATCGACTACCTGCATATCTTTTGTCTTGGTTGATTTCTGATCTGTTTTGTTACAATCCTGTTCAACCTGAAGTTTCTCCGAAAGATATAGCATTTGGCAATTTCATTTTAAAATTTTCCTTGTTATTTATTTCGATTTTAGTGTTTTAGTGTGTACAATAAAATATTTTTCTATCAGTTTTATTTTATTCCATTCTATTTTTTTAATACTTAAAAACTGTACTTAATTCTTGTGTAAAATCAAATAGTAATTACACGTATGGTGCCCGCATAGTATTTATTTATTAACCGGGTTAAACAAACTACGCGTATCTTTTTATGTATCTTCACCGATATTTTCTCACCGATTCTTAAAAAGAACCCATTCAAATGATTCTTTTTTTAGTAATTTCTACCTTAGAGATGGATTCATAAAAGGTTGAAGATTTTAACGTAAGTATTGCGGTGATATTTGAATTTTACCTCGAAACATGTGATATTTCACCACTCAAAAAGGTTAAATAATATGTCTTTAATAAAAAGTACCACTAACAACAAAACTAAAGAAATATATAAAAGAAAATAGTTTCTATAGAAAAGCGTCTGAAGCCGGGCTTTTAATTCTTCGAAACACTATGTCTTAGCTGTATTTAGTCGTGTTTGAAAAATGAAGCAGCTAGCGTCCGTAGAAGCTACTTGTATTCTTTTTATAGGAATAAGGGTGACAAACGAAAACGAGCATACAGTCCACCTGATGCTAAGTGTTTGCTGTAGCCCATAGACATCTACATCTATCCTTGATTACAAATCAAAATGCAGATACGTCATCACCCGTGAGGACTAAGATGGAATGCCTTGGTTCCAGTAAAAAGGGTCTCCGGTTCTCTACACTCACTATAAGAAACACAGCAGCGTTAAGCTGCTATTTTACGCTGGTATTCTGAGCAGACGTGCTGAGTTGGCATTCAAAATTCTGAAAAGAGAGTACGCAAGAAATACAGCCATATGACGCAAGACGTGTTCCGGTATCACAAGTGGAACCCTTTTTATGAGACACTTGGGAGAACCGTAGCGGTGCACTTGCCATATTTTGGGCACCTAGTTAGGGAGCTTATTGGGATCAAAAAGCACGGCTGCACCTTTGATCGACCAAACTCAGATGGGTGCCTAATTAGTAACACATTCACTCGTAAAAAGCTGCCCGTGCCAGTTAGAGATTAGAAGGTCTGTTGCCAATTTACAGGTTTATTCGGGAATCGCCACTGATTTATGCTAGGCACCATCGATGTTGTGACTCTTTTAGTGTCCCCAGGTTCACTGTATGATGAAAGAAAACTTTCACAATAAATATAAACCAAAATCTCCATGTAGGTTTGGCACCTTTTAAAAAGATATTCGTTAAGTTTTACGAATGTATAGGAAGATCACTGTTAAAATCTGTCAAATTCAACATTTTTCTTGACTCATTTTTTTCTTTAAGAATAAAGAAGATTTTCTAAAATCCGTTCATTATTAGTGTAATACCAATAACAATAATAAAGAGAATGTATTAATTAGTTCTTACGAGTATTTATGTCTGAGAGACCACTTTTAATTTTTTTTTTATAGGATAAGGGTGACGAACGAGCACACAGTCCACCTGATTGTAAGTGGTTGCTGCGGCCCATAGACATCTACATCTATCTTCGTTTGCAAATCAAAATGCAGATGCGTTGTCACCCGTGAGGAGTAAGATGGAATGGCTCATTTCCAGTAAAAAGGGCCTCCGGCCACCTGCACTCACCAAGCGAAACGCAGAGGTAAACCTCTACTTCACGCTGGTATTCTGTGAGGTCGTGGTACCACCCCGGTTCGAGCTGGCCCATCCGTGCGACAGCAAAAGCTGTCGCGTGGCTCTACCACTGTCAAATACAATTAAAATATATTTTATAATGGCTTATTAAATATAAAACGTAGTTAATGTGGTTTTTTAAACATTGGTAATTTAATGTTTTGTTTTAATTCTGTTTGATGTTGTTAGAAATGAGAGGCGTCCTGTGTTAAATATTATTAGACTGTTAATTTTCTTTTTCTCTTTTTATTTTAATCCAATTAAAAATATGTATGCGATATCGTCGCCAATTCTAACCCGTTTGTATAATTATTAATATATTTATGTATTTTTTAATATATGTCATATTATGACAGCTCCATGGAGCAGTTGCTTAGCAATGAGTTACGGTGCTGAGGGCGTTTTTACGTGATAGAGCTATGCTGCAGCTATGGTTTTAGCACGAATTGGCCGTGTCGACCGGGATAGGACCACGCTTTCACAGAATACCAGCATAAAATAGCAGCTTAATGCTACTTTGTTTCGTATTGTGAGTGTAGAGAACCAGAGAACGCATCTAGGTTTTGATTCTTATTCGAGAATAGATGGAGATGTCTATGGGCCACAGCATCCACTTACCATCAGGTGGACTGTGAGCTCGTTTGTCGCCGTATTCTATAAAAAAGGCCGTCTCACACGAAAAATATATTTGTATGGCCTACAAGTTATTGTTCTGGCTCTGGATGTTTGTAATTTTGCAGTTTATGTATATAAACTGCCTCCACGATACAAGAGAAACTCCTAGTGTGGGTAACATTTTTACTATTTCATTATTATACGATACCTAATTAGTTCCCATATAAAATTGAAGTAAAAAAATATATAATTATTAATGTAACTATTCAGACGACGTTCTAGTTGTCACCTTGAAGTTTTAATATAGCATAGCCTATTCATAAGATAAGAGAAAAATAACAAAATTTAATAAAATAGTTGAACCTGACCTAAAAACAAACTAATAAGAATGAAATAGTTTTAACAAAATTTTATGGCTGCTAAACCCGGTGTTAAGACATATTGCATAAAATAATTAAAGCTCCAACTTCAAAAGTCATTAAAAGATGTGGAAATTGTAAACAAAAATAGCTTTATTTAATATTATTTTGTAAGTATTGCTTAAAGAAAGGTATGGTTTTGTAAACTAAATTATATTATTAGGAAATCAATCTAATTGTAACTGAGGGTATCTTAAGAGGCGACAGAGGGAAAACTGCAACAGGAGATTGACAGAAGCATCTTACTGATAATAATACAAAAAAGTAAAAAAAAAAACTGCGGCATATGGCAACTATGGTAAAATTCTCTCAATGAGGCCCTTCGACGAGGCCTATGTTCAGCAGTGGACTTTTATAGGCTGTTATGAATGAATGATTAATGTATTTAATTAAAAACAAATTATACGATGCAATAGCCTTCAGAGTTATAAAACATCAACGACTAGTACAACCGTTCGCGGGAAATTGAGTGAATCGATTGTACCACTCACAATAAATTGGTTGTATTGTGTAAACTAATGAACGAATTTACGAAAGCTTATAATACGGCTTTTATTATTTCCGCAAATAAAGCACTATGTGCTGAAATGTTTTCATGGATTATAAACGCTTGTAGCATGTTTTATCCTTTAAGTTAAAAGTCTATATACATGAAAATTAATGATGGTGAGCCTTATTTTGTTTGAGTAGCTTATATAAATCTGTAAAAAAGTCGGGTCTGTAACAAGTGGCAAATTTAAAAAAAAAACGACGGGTTGCACTCCGGAAGTGCCAGCAGAAGTGAAAACTTGAATATTAACGTTGTGCATTTTTGATATTTTGGAATGGTTAGGGAATAATTTTGCACGAATTGCTTTAATTATCAGTATAAAAGTACTATCATTTATGTGGTAGAATACAATATTTATTTATTGCGCTATCTTACACAAACATGACAATTTATAATACATAAAAATTTTATCTCTCAGAAATATCACATACACGAACGTTCCTGCAAGCGTCCTGCGCCGCTAAACGAAACAGCAGGCGCTGGCATACATTTTCGCCGCGCCGTAGAAAGAGAGGGGAATACTTCCTCTCTTACGCCGCGCCGGCTGTCTACTCCCGTCCGTCTTACGAATTTTAATCAGGTCACGTGTCCTGACGCAAGTTTAACATTTTTTACTCATTACAAAAAAGTGCACAACGCCGCTAAGTTTTCACTTCAAAATTTTGTACAAACGACTTCAATATGAATATAATTTATTGTTGATTTCTTGAAAACCACTCAACTAATTTCGATAAAATTTAGGCTCGACCAGGAAACGATCACCGCTCTCAGAATACCAGAGTAAAATTGCAGCTTAATGCTGCTGTTTTATCAGTATCATCTATGTCTTATTTGTTTCGGATAGTGAATATAGAGAACCAGAGACCCTCTCACTGGAAAAGAGGCATTCTATCTTAGTCCTCAGGGGTAACAACTCATCTAGGTTTTGATTTTTATTCGAGAATAGACGTGGATATCTATGGGCGTTCGTTGTCACCCTTATTGTATAAAAAATGTATGTATCTGTAAATGTACAAATCCGGCTATTACGTGATTAAGGGCAGAAACTAAACTTAAATCAAAATAAACTAAATAATAAATACACACACAGTAACAAGATGAGATACTATAATTTAAATACGTATAGAATATAATAATTCAATTTCACCTTCTGTCGCTGATATTACACGTGATAAGCATAAATTACGAACGATTTGTAGTAAATACAATACGCTGAGAACTGACGAAATATATATCGAACTGCCCAATCACTCACTAACTTCATTATTATATTTATTATACCGCTCAAATTATTATTTCATAGGCTGTAATGGCTGATGATGCGGTCTTAGATCAACAAAAAAATAATTAAGTAAAGTTCCGCATTATTTTTTTTTATATAGGATGGGGGTATTACTAACAACTTAAGCAACACATGGTTACTTAATCTTGAATAGAAATATCGTTTTTCACCGATCATTCGTTACAGTCTGTGGCTGGTGGAAGGAAAAGGGGAGATCTCCGCGGATGTACGTGAAGTAATTTTTGCCAACTTTAACTTCGGAGCTTTTTTAGCCTTTGATGTGTTTCGCTTTTGGCGCGACAACAGCGCCGCCACAAGTCTATAAAATTGCTTAATTTAGGCTTCGCCTGTTTATAGCTGCATATGGAGATATAAGGCAACGACATTTCCTTGTTATTTTGAGTTATTACCAGAAATATGCTGCTATAAATGTCGTGTTTCCTTAATTTTTGAGTAGAAAGATAATATTTAACTTTAAATAATTATCACCGTTGCTCCTAGCGCAAGTCTGAATATTTAAGATACGAGTACATTAAGTGAAAATAAAAATATGGCACTGAAGAAAAAATATTTCTTCAGTGCATTCAGACGTTCATAAAGTTTCAGTTAGTATGAAAGTGACTTCTGTTTCACAATTATATATAAAACAATACTCATCAATAAACTTACTTAAAAATTAATTAGTATTTAGGGAAATTAGTCTTCCTTTACACGCTGAATATAAAAAATAGAAAAAGTAGACCATTTATCAGATTTTTTTAAAGACAGGTTCTTATGTACATTACACAGCTGGACGTATACGGCCGCTATGATAGTAAAGCAGCTTGGAACAGGTGTCATGATAGAATAATTGCGTTCCTTTTTCCATTTTGTATGGAGTTTAGTTCAATGGATGTTTGTTATGACGAAAAACTTTAAGAGTGTTCTATATCTTATTCATAAAAAAATTTAAAACTGCTATGTAAAAATAAATACTAATAATATAAAACAAAATATTGGTAAATTCAATTGAGCATGCCTTCACATTAAAAAATTACGTATAGCAGATTATATGGAATTTTTTTAAAGTAGTTTAAATAATTTAGGGGGTCATTGTAGAAGCGTGCTCGTCGCGACCCCTGCCAGCCCTTTTCAGGGCTGCAATTCTACTCAGCTGCGCACCCATGCCAACGAGGGTTAGGGCGTCCCCCCAAGGCGACGCACACCAGCTCGTCCCCGTTGGTGTGGAATGCAGCGCGCAAAGCGGCGATGGGGACCGCCACCCGTCACGCACAGCCCGACACGGCGAAAGGTGGAGGACAGAGTACAGAGTTGGCACGTGGAATGTTAGAGGAGGCATGAAAGATAAGATGAATGAGTTGATTGAAATAATGAAAGAAAGAGAATTAGATGTCGTGTGTATGTTGGAGACCAAACGGAAGGGCAGTGGTACTGAAGAGCTCCCTGGCGGGGCGTTAGCTCTATGGTCCGGAGTCCCGAGAGCGAGCGACGCCGCGCAGGGAGTGGGGGTGCTGCTGTCGTCTCGGTTGGTCGATGTTATGACTGAATATAAGGTTGTGAACTCAAGACTTCTCTGGGTTCGCTTTAAATTGGGACTGACGAAGTTATTCCTTTTGGCTGTTTATGCGCCGGTAGCTTCGTCGTCCAGGGCTGAGCTGGAGGAGTTTTGGGAGAATGTAAGAGAAGTTCTAGATTTGGCTAGGGGAAACGAAAGAATTGTTGTGTGTGGTGATTTGAATGGATGGGTTGGTACCGCTCGACCAGGGTACGAGTCGGTGCTTTGAAAGTTTGGCGATAAAAGGGTTAATGATGCTGGCAAGCTTATACTGGCGGTATTCAAGGAAAAGGGTCTTCTTGTGACAAACACTATGTTTAATCACAAGAAAATCCATATGTATACTAGAGAAAGAAAGAATGAGAGAAGTATGATCGATTTGTTTCTGGTGGATGACCGACTGCGAAAACAGGTGATGGATACGCGAGTGTTCAGAGGTGCTGACCTGGGAACGGATCACTATCTAGTGATTACTAGATTTAGGGGTCTGTTCGCGGGTTGGCGCTACCGGACGGCGGTAACAGAACCACAGTCGGTCTGTCGCATCCGAAGCTGGAAGCTTCAGGAAGCGGATACTAGGGACAAATATCATGCGAGGGTAGCCGAAAAGCTGACACCATCGATGGCAAAAATGAATGTGTGGAAAGAACATGGCAGAACCTTAGGGATGGAATGGTAAGTGCAGCGGAAGAAGTGTGTGGAACGATTAAAAGAGGCAGTAGTAAAAGAAAGATGCATGGTGGAATGATGAAGTGAAAGAAGCTGTAGAGAAGAAGAAGAAAGCATGGTTAGACTACTTGGCCTCTAGTAATGATAAGGATATGAGAGAGAAGATGAAAGAAAGATATAAGCTGCAGAAAGTTCACACGAAAGCATTAATTGAGGAAATGCGTGAAAGGTGTAGAATGGAAGCGGACGAAAGGTTGTCGCACAACTTTAAGGAGAACTCCAAACTCTTTTGGAAAGAGGTTGGAAGGACCGAAGTGGTGCGACGGCCTTAAGAATGAACAAAGTGCTTTCGAAAACTAATGACGTCCTCACAGAAAAATCGGACGTCATGCAGCGATGGAGCGAATTTTATAGAGAAATGTATGCGTGTGGATGATCTTAGTGAGGGATCCGGGGATGACATCGTGACTGGTACGCCAGACCTGGACCTCGATGACACTGAGGTCATTAGTATGAAAGAGATTGAACGTGCGATTCGAAGTTTGAAATGTGGTAAGGCTGCGGGACTAGACAGAGTTACTGCTGAAATGGTCAAGTATGGTGGGCCTCGCGTCTGGGACAGCTTTTATCTGCTGTGCAATTTGTGCTGGCGGACGGGGGATGTCCCGATGATTGGCGATCCGCAGTCATTGTGCCTTTATATAAAGGTAAAGGTTCACATTTTGACTGCGGGTGCTATCGGGCGATCAGCTTGACCAGTTTAGCAAGTAAAGTTTATTCGAAGGTTTTGACACGTAGGATGCAAGAGAAATCGGAAAGATTTCTATGGGAGGCACAATGCGGATTTAGACCTGGAAGAGGATGCACGGATCAAATGTTTTCTCTCCGCATGATCACGGAAAAGCTTCTGGCTGCTAACCAGAGGATTTTCTGTGCTTTTGTGGATCTTGAGAAAGCATTTGATAAGGTTGTAAGAAAGAAAATGTGGGAACTGTTGCCGGGGTATGGTGTGGATGGTCGATTGCTAAGGGCTGTGCAGTCACTTTACTGTAACTGTAAAGCCTGTGCTGTGTGCGGGTAGGACATGAACTGTCACCCATGTTTAGCGTCCAAACGGGCGTAAACAGGGTTGTGTCATGTCTTCCTGGCTGTTCATACTGTATCTCGACAGCTGTTTACAGAAGCTGAAAGATAGCTGTTTGGGTGTGAAATTGGGTGACATTAAAGTAAATTGTATGCTGTATGCTGATGATGCAGTGCTTATTGCACCATCAGAGGCAGAACTGCAGGCATTAGTCACGTGTATGAAAGAGGAATGTGAAATTAAAGGTCTCCGCTTGAATGCTAATAAAACTAAGGTTCTGGTATTTGAAAGGGACGACGAGAGAACGAAGTGTGAAATATGGGTAAATCAGGAATGTCTAGAACAGGTAAATGAAATTGTATACTTGGGGAGTGCTTTTAGCCGGGATGGAAGATGTGATTTAGATGTGGACAGGCGTGTCGCTGCCGGGAACAAAGTCAATGGTGCCCTGACTGCGTTAGTCAAAAGGCATGGCGTAGTGAAGAGTGCACGCCTTGCAATACATAACGCAGTGTTGGTACCGACTTTGTTATATGGCAGCGAAACCTGGGTATGCCAGAAGAAGCATAAAAGCAAGTTGAATGCAGTGGAGGTGCGATCTCTTCGTAAAATGTGCGGCGTCACCATGGCTGACCGAAAGCGAAACGAAGAGATTCGCAATATGGCAGGTTTGAAAGATGACCTTATCACAAAAATTGATAAGGGCGTGCTTCGATGGTTTGGGCACGTTGAGCGAATGAGTGAAGACCGAATGGTGAAGAAAATATATAGCGCGAAAGTTAATATTAAAAGGTGTCGAGGTAGACCGAGACTAACTTTCGAAGACCATGTGAGCAAATTGCTCGAAGAGGGGAGGGTCAAGAGTACTCGGATACCTAGACGTGCATGTATGAAGAAGATGATGAATCTGAAAGAAGCGAAAGAGGTATGTAAGGATCGTGACACTTGGCGATCTGTTCTCTCTGGCTACCCGTCAGGGATTGTGCGTGAAGATAAGCTAAGTAAGTAAGTTTAAATACATTTCGACAGCACTATCGCTTCAACATCCTCAAAAACAATGAAATGTCACCCATGATGAAAAAGTTGATACTTATTGCAGCCGCCACATTGGATTTACATTTCGACAGCACTATCGACTTCAACACCCACGAAAACCATGAAAATTATACCCATGATAAAAAACTTTATATCTATTGCAGCCGCAAACTTGAATTTACATTTCCACAGCACTATCGGCTTCAACACCCTCGAAAACCATGAAATGAAACCCACGATGAAAAACTTGATACCTATTGCACCCTCCACCTTGGATTTACACCTTCGACAGCACTATCGGCTTCAGCACCCTCAAAAACCATGAGAATGACACCCATGATGAAAAAATTGATATTTGTTGCAGCCGCTATCTTGGATTTACATTTCGACTACCCTACCCTATCGGCTTCAACTCTCTCAAAAACCATAAAATAGACACTCATGATGAAAAAATTTATACCTCTTGCAGCCGCCATCTTGGATTTACATTTCGACAGCACTATCGGCTTCAACACTCTCGAAAATCATGAAAATGACACCCATGATGAAAAATTTATACCTATTGCAGTCGCCATCTTGGATTTACATTTCGACAGCACTATCGGCTTCAGCACCCTCAAAAACCATGGAAATGACACCCATGATGAAAAAATTGATACTTATTGCAGCCGCCATCTTGGATTTACATTTCGACAACCCGTTCGGTTTCAACACCCTCGAAAACCATGAAAATTTCAACCATGACAAAAAAATTGATACTACTTACTTTTAGTACGTACTACTATTATTTTTATACTGTGCTTTTAAAATATTATAATAAAAAAATCTCTCATTATTATTATAATCAATTATTTATGAAATTTGGATATTCGAATATTGTATATTTGTACAGCGATCTTTTTGAGCCGCTGCAAACAACCGAAACAATGTCCACTCACGACGGCGACTGACGCCGATACCCCAAAATATAGTATATTATCTATGGACGCCGAACTGAGTGAGTGAGTTTACTACTCTGTGGCTGTAGCTCCCCATTTACAGAAATAATTTACATACAAGGTTACCAAATAAAAGAAAATTTCGCCATTTTGGAGCCGAATAAAATTAATTATAGCTAAACAAAACAAAATTACACTGCCATTTACATTCCCACATGATAGATGAAGAGATTAAAATATAGATTGAGTTAAACAATTGATATTTTCAAAAGTTAGAGTATTTACAACTCTTGGGGACATGATAAATCCACACCATAAGCACTATAACCCCTTTTTCTATTTAAAAATAGCAATTAATCGATTTAAAAAAAATATTAATAAGTTCAACAATCATTTATCTTTCTAACAACGTGCTTTTTATATCATTTATATGTATAATTATGATTGCTGGATGCGATTTCATGCGACAAAACGTTGGAATCTTGATTTTGAGGCGCTAGTAGAACATAACCACGCGCTTTGCGCTCGCGATGCAATAGTAATAAATGGATAAATTGGTAAAAAAAAATGTTCCAAATAAAGCAATGGTAAGTGATGTATTTATATCTCATATTTTATATATATATATATATATCTTGCTCATAGCATTATTTTATAATTCCGAACTGAAATTATAAATTAAATTGCTGATGTTGTATAGCATGGCAAAAATAAAAAATCAGCCTGGTACAACCTACACTTGTGTGTTTCTGCTTTCATCTCCTCACCTAACATGATTAATTACATAGTTTATAAAAAAATTATTCACCTATACATTTATATATTAATACACTACATATACATATAGAGATAGACAAGGAATGAGCCAGTAATCTAAGAATAAAATACATAGAATATCAGTGTTCTTCATCTATTTCTCAATGTTCATATATTTTAATTTTAAGATTTTTCTAAACGGTCGTTTCTGTGATAAGAAAAGTTGATAGCGATACCTCCCTATAACCACCGCATATACATCAACTTTAAAGATCGGAACCCACAATAATTAATAGTTCCTTGGAATAGAATGTCTAAATACTTTTAATTGCCATTTACACGATGATCTTAAATTATATAACTTCCCATTTTACCAAAAACTAATGCTTTAATTCGAATATTCGAATTTTGAATCACGACCCTCCGATTGAGTTAGATATGCTGTATCTAAAAAAGTAAAAATAGCAAAAGTGTTCTATAGTTTTTATAATAAATTTATAATAATATAATGTATTTGTTTTATCTATCCCTGCCCTTGGCAAGTGTGTGTGTGTACAGATTATTCCTATTTTGAAAACTTTTAATGCTAATTAAAATTTGCTATTAACATAAAATCAATTTTATACTTAATATTAATACTTAATTTCGTCATAACATCAGATTTGCTGAATCACAAATCCTTGCAAAAGAACACCGATTCCTACCATTCCTACCAACGATGATTTTATTAATTTAAAAAAAAAGTCCTAATTTCAGTTCAGTAATCATTATGTGTTTTATGCATAAGGGTTATAGACTAAGGGCCGTGAATGCCAGAGCTTCCTTATTCTATAAAAACTGAAAATTTTTCAGCGTATGCTCCCAACATAGGTAGAAACGACGGACTACTATGAAGTTTTGATTCTCGTTGCTTTGGCAGTTATTATGCATATGAAATTTGACACAATCTCAATAATAAAAAAGCATAAATATTCGCCTATACACGAAAGCACTCACGCGTTCTAACTTTATGCTTAATGCGATCACATGATGAATCCGTCTGATTATTCTACCTTGGGATTAAAGCGGAATTCTTTAATTTGTTAGGCTAATTAATATGCCTTGTTATCGCAAAATACATTACATTATTTAAATTTTTATTATAATACATTATTTTTATGGAATAAGAGTGACCAACAGGTTCACAATCCACCTATGGTAAGTGGATGATTGTGGCCCATAGGCATCTACATTTATCCTCGAATAAGAATCAAAATTCAGATGCGTTGTCACCCCTGAGGTCAAAGATGGAATGTCCCCCTCGTTTCCAGTAAAAAGGGTCCTCTACAGTCACCATATGAAACACAGCAGCATTAAGTTGCTATTTTACTCTGGAATTATGTTAGAGCGTGGTCTTACCCCGGATGAGCCGACCCATTTTTGCTACAACTATAATATAGATGCAGCATTCTTGTGGAAAAGTAAAAGTATTTATAATTAAATCAATAAATATTACCTTTCGGTAGAGCGCGCTTATCTAAAATTTGAATGCTTGACCTTTTTTTAAGTCTACTTTAATTTGTATTTGTGAGAGAAATTTGGTTTCAAATTTCGAAGTTCACTCCGCGAACGTTTCTAAAATAATTACTTTTGGCTTTTCTTTTTGTTTGGACATAATCCAAAACTGATCTCGAAAAAGAAACATAATAGCAGTACCAACTCTTAAAACAGAAAACAATAGACCACCTTTATATTTTTAAAAACATCGCTACAATGGCGATAATGAAGTAATACGATCTGTCAAGAAAAATTTATATACTTTTACTGTTAAATTTTGTATTAAGTAAAATATACGTAATTAAATAAACATGTAAGTGTTATAGAGGAAACAAGGTAAATTTTGTAATTGTAATTTGTATATAAGTAGCATTAAAAATAGTTTTGTGCCTCCTTTGGGACGTAATGGTAGTGCTATCCAGGGTGTTAAGTTCAGTCTGAGTTCACCTGAGTATGCAGAAGGTATACATGAGAACAGGCATAATCCAACCGCTATATGCGTGTGTGTTATTCACGCCCGACAAAAGGCTGTTAAGCATTTTGGTCAAGCGTGCAAAAGATCGCAAACTAATTGTTTCACGTCCGCCTCATCAATACCTATGTTTTGTGACATATCCAGGTATCGGCATGTTTCAGCCTCGGAAAGGGTCCTTATATTGATGGGCATAGACTTGAACAACCATACCCCTTGATGGGCATGGACTTGAACAACCATACCCCTCTCAACTTTAAAAGCTCCATTCTAATAGAATTGCTAAATTCACAAGTGATGTTTAGCAATTCTACAAGATGAGAGGGACTGGAGGCGAACTAAAGGTAATTTGAGAACTTCCATATGGAAAAGGTGGATGGCTTTTGTACCTCCTTTCCGAATCTAAAATCTCCTCTCGGAGCTCTCCAATAAGGTACTAAGGGGGTTCAGAGAGAGACAGAACCAGATTGTACTCAATCAATCGCCCTGGAAGTAATCCCATCTTATTCTTATATGCTTCTCCGCAGCCTAGATGACAAAGGATCGTTCTTCACTACCCCATACACTACTCGAGGAAGTTTTTAACTGTACAGTCGAATTTGTACAGCCATGTATGAGGATACCTTTCTGCAGTCTATCCAGGCGGCGAAGTTCTGATGGTTGCGTTTATCCACTTTGCCAATGACCGCGTCAATGAGGAGTTGTTCCTTGGTTCCACGATCACCGCCCCGATATCCATTTTGAGCGCGCGACTTCACCTGATTTGAGTTCAGGTGAAGAGTGATACTCGCGCTCAAAATGGGTGTTAGTGTCTTGTACATAGTGAGTAGACACGTGATGGGGCCGTATTTGCTCGGATCTGTGGTATTCTAGTCTTTAGGCATCAAATGAGCAATACCAGCAAGTGATATATAAATTTTCCATTTAAACCAGCAATAATTTCCCGATGTATTAAATTCGGAAAAATTAATAGATTTTTTGTAGAAAGTAGGTCTCAAGCAAGATAAAAGTACAGCTCTCAAACCTTTGTATTTCATACACGTTGAATTCAGGATCGCACCTTAAATGGGGCGCCGGGATAATATTTCAGTTGGTTTTTATTGAAAAATGTTGTACACAGTTGTTTGCTTTAGACTTACTATAATAGCAAACAAATAGGCAATATAAAAAAATTAGGACATACTAGAAAAAAGACATACTGTTTTATCCTATATGCTCAGAAAAAGTGCGAAAGAATGATTTTGTAGTGTGGAAAGCTTCAGAACAGTATTGATGCATACCTATCCACAATTTATTAAACCTACCTAAAGTTTTTCACACTTTTGTGACTTAGTCTATTATATTTTTGTGATTTAGTCTATTTGATCATAAAAGTGTTTTTAACCTTATTTATATTAAATAAATAGGTAGTTTGTGTTAAAATATAAATGCACTTTCAATGGGGCTGGGAAAATATTGGTTAAAATAAAATACACAAGCAACAAAAAGAAAAAATAACCTCGGACTGAATCCTGAAACTAACACTTGATTCTTGATTTGAGGTCTTTTCACAGAGAAAACAGATTATTCAGCTCTAAGCTTTGACAAAGCAACTTTTTGGTTTTATCTCTAGAAGTTACCGTTGGATTTATTCGTGTGATAAATCATAGTTGAAAAATATACAATCGTATATTATTCGACAGTAAATCAGCCAAATAATTTCATTTGTTCAATTTTTAGTAGACATTTCATTCAAGGTTTGAATAATTGGCCTTAAATTTACTTAATATTTGTTTTGTGATCTTGTGATATTTAATATTTTGATCATTACCCTTTTTACCATAATGAACTTATAAATCGCAAAATAAGGACCATAGATTTCAATTTTACTGTTTACAAAAGGATTTCCGGACGTTAGTATGCTAGTAAACTTTTTTACGCACATATTTTGGGACAAAATGAAAATGACCGGTTACCAAACCAATTAAACTTTGCGTTTGATTCTGTAATGAAAACTTGATTAAGTTTT
The DNA here is from genome assembly GCA_033319125.1 of Parnassius glacialis. Classification (NCBI taxonomy): domain Eukaryota; kingdom Metazoa; phylum Arthropoda; class Insecta; order Lepidoptera; family Papilionidae; genus Parnassius; species Parnassius glacialis. Next base: position 16,657,659 of record JAVANC010000002.1, on the reverse strand, counting down.
ATCAATATACTTCTTGTGTGTTTTTACCTAAAGTAAAACGAACTTACAAATATTTTTGATAAAACTGAAGTAGCAGACGAGCTAACAGTCCGCCTGTTAATAAGTGACCAATGCAGTCCATGGACACGTACAGCCGACTTTAAAACAAGGAAGACAACAAATGCGGACTGAGATGGAATATACCACAAGCTGTAATAATACTGACGCTCTATACACTTCAGACCGGAACAAAGCAGTGCAGGCACTGCTATACGGCGGCAGATGTAGGTAAAGAGGGTTGTATCTACCCAGATGAACTCCGCGGTAGACAAGGAGTCTTACCAACTAGTAAAATTATACTACCGAATAGAATCGCACCCATATCAATTTTTTGTATTTTATTGATGTCCGCCGAACACTTACTTACCTATATTGTGGTTGCTATAGACAACTTTATATGATCCTCGATGAAGATACAAGGTACTTCTTTACTAATAATTGTCTTATCTACGAACTTTAAAAAGGAGACGGTACTCAATTCGACTATATGTTTCTTTATGTGTTACCTCATAACTTTTTTCTGGGTCAACCGATTTCGATGCTTCTTTTTCGATTTGAAAGCTGGTACTTATCATGTAGTCCCATATAAATTTCATCAATACCAATAGTTTTTGAGTTATTTGTAACAATTTATATTGAAATTGGTAGTACAAAATTTTTAACTTTAAATTATATTATGCTCTTACCAAGTAGTAAAATTAAACTTCAACGAATCGAATCGCACCCATACCAGTTTTTTGTATTTTATTGATGCCAGCCGAACATTTACCTTTGTTGTGATCGTTATAGACAACTTTATATTATGATCCTCGATAAGAATTCAAGGGACTTCTTTACGAATAATCGGGTTTTGTTACACTCTTACCAACTAATAAAATTATACTTCAACGAATCGAATCGTACCCATATAAATTGTTTGTATGTTATTGAAGTCAGTCGAACACAAATCTACAAATCTTTGTTGATGTTGCCATAGACAACTTTATATGATCCTCGATGAAGATACAAGGTACTTCTTTACTAATAATCGGGTTTTATTATGCTTTTTATTTTATTATTGAAAATGTTACGAACTTTTTTATACTTTATTTCCAGGTATAGTTTTAGTCAAATAATACATTAAGAAAAATAGTGCTATATTTTTAAAAGAGTTAAAAAAGTAGGTTCTATATACGACGTATATTTTTCGTTTATATAAAATAAATACCGATTTTTCGGAAACGGTTAAGTTCGTAGTGTTTTTACGTGGTAAAGCCATGCTGCAGCTATATTAGTGGTATAGTTGTAACATGAATGGGTCGGCTCGACCGGGGTAGGACCACGCTCTCAAAGAATACCAGCGTAAAATAGCAGCGTAACTGCTAAGCTACCGTAAGCTGTCAGCTGCTGTTTCGTATGGTAAGTGTAGTGAGCCGGACACCTTTTTTACTGGAAACATCGCGTTCCATCTTAGTCCTCAAGGGTGACAACGCATCTGCATTTTGATTCGTAATCGAGGATAGATATAGATTTCTATGGACCACAGCAACCAATTACCATACAGGTGTACTGTGTGCTCGGTAGAATAGAATAGAATAGAATAGAATATTTTTTTATTTAATATAGATCACATGTGTAATTCTTATTGAAAGTCATTTTTTACTTTACCACTGGTTCGAAAAAAAAAACCTCTGTCCTGGGAAGAACCAGCAAGAAACCCAGCGGGACTTTTTTTTTAAAGCAAATTTTACAATAATGGTTATACAACTATATAAGTACAAAATTTATTTTAGAAACAGCTTGGAAGCGATCACCTCATTCCCAGGGGTTATTATCAACCATGTAACTCGGTTGTTACTCTTATATACTATAAAAAAGTTTCGATTCCGATGTCCTACGTGATAAGCGTGAGTTTACGTTATTTTATGTATACAAATATGTGAGAATGTATAAATTTAATATGTTCAGAGCTTTTGTACTATTTCACCTTGGAATATTGACCACGTGATCAAGGTGATAATCTAACACAAATGGGAATCGACATAACACACTTCTCTAGTAACGATTTCTTATATATAGGCAAATACTTCACATTAAATTAAACTAATTTTGTGGATTTTATCGCGCTTAATTTTAACTTCCGTATCCGTATTGGTACATTTAATGATAAAAGTTAAAATTAAATGCGATAAAATCCGTAAAATTAGTTTCATTTAACACCTCTCTTGCTTCTTTTACATCAAAATTTCTACGCGTATATGCTCGTCGGTTGAGGGTACTCTTATTGAATAAAACTGTGTTTACGGATTTTATAGCGCTTACTTTACTTATTTTAATTCCCAACGTTTCGGGTGCTTTAAAGCAACCCATTGTTACGGGGGGGGGGGGGGGGGGATTTATATGTTTAACACAATGTCATAGTTAGCTCGGCTACCTGCAGTTTTTGAATATTAATTTAATACTAAGAAATCAGAGGGTGCTCTTAATTTGGTCTGTCTTCAGTATATCGCCAATATGGTTTATAAACTTTCGTCTGGGGAGTCACTTGCTGCTCTGTCACCCACTTATGCAATTTAAAAATTTGCTTTGACATAACTTCCTCATTTATAATTTTACGTGTACAAACTATCGAACCGTTCCTTTCTTAATCACGTTCACAACATCACATGCAAATCAACCTTATGTTTCCACACTTCTATATTTCTTGATGTATAAAGATCTAGAAATGGAACTAAAGCGGAAGTCTATTATTTCAACATTAACTACTCAAAGTTTAGTTTATTAATAAGTCATCGCGCGGTCTGAGCGCGTGAAGGCCTATCAATTATCTAAGTACTCAAAGCTTATCTGCCGTCACAATTGTCTGTTTAAAATTAAATTATTTCCATAATTTTATAAGACCGCACAGGCACAGTTCTTCTGCATACATTAGATATATAGGTATCTTACTAACGTTCGAATTAATAAGATAATTTATAATTTTATTTCAAAACTAGCAGTTCCCCGCGACTTCGCCCGCGTGTAATTTAGAGTTTTAATTATATTGCTCAGAACCCTAATCATTTTACTCAAATATAAGAAGCCTAAGTTAGTCTTTAGAACATCAGCTATCTGCCAGTGAAAGTCCCGTCGAAATCGATTCAGCCGTTTCGGAGATTAGTCGGAACAAACAGACAGACAAATAGGCAGACCGACAGACAGACAGACAAAAATTTTAAAAATTATGTTTTTGTTATAAGTACCCTATATACATTCATATGCATTTAGTAAAAAGCTGTTATTTTAACGTGACAAACAGACACTTCAATTTTATTTATTTGTATAGATAAAGGAAGCTGTCATAAATATGATTTCATTATCATCAGTCAATTACTTTCAGTGTTTGAAATTGGGTTCGTTACAGCCTCCTGAGAGGGTGACTGAATAGAAACCCAATTTCCAAACTGAAGGAGGCTGTGACATGAGGTGAATAATTAATGAAGGCAAATTTTATTTCGTACCTACTAATAAAATTTTGATCCTTATTTCCGATTTGAACAGTAGAATAAAAATAAAATAATTTTTGTTGCATTTAATTTAGACCAAACTGTATAAGCAACAATTTTACTTTCATATTTTTAATATAACTTTTAAATATCTTGTGGAAAACCTGCTTCAAGTTTACACCACCGTTTTTATCGAAGTTTTCACAGACAAAGACAAAGTTTTTATCTCTTAGAAAAGAATGCTTAAATTTGTAGCACAATTCTATAATAATTATACTCGTAGGATATGCAATGATTCAAAATTCAGAAAAGATTGACTAAACCAAAATTCTTCAGTGCCAGAATAGTATTAAAAAGTGGCTAAGTATAAAGTATTTTAGTCCAAATAGTATGTGGTCATTCAGAACTATGTGGGGATGTAAAAATATCCAATACCCTATATCATCCCATGGGTGTCGTAAGAGGCGATAGAGGGTAACAAATCAGGAAAGGGGCAGCAGTGTCTCTATAATATTATGTATAATGCTAATGACTAAAAATAAAAAACTGTGGATGCCAACCCGTTTGCCAAGCACTACGCTATATAACTATGGCAAATAACCTTTCTATGAAACAATCTATGATAGAGGCCTATGTTCAGCAGTGAACTAAGATAATATAATATAAATATAAAAAATAATAGAAATAAGTAAAATAAAGAGGTGGTAAAGGAACCGTACATGATCATGCATCTTTATGCCTTCGTTTTAGAATTTAACTACCAGGTTTCCATGAGATGAAATTGCTGCAAAAGTAGCCTGCATGATGTGACTCTGCCGAAATTATTTATTATGAATCTTGAAATTCCACACAACAACTTAAGCAGAAGTAGTAGTGTCAAGAATTGCTAAAGAAGATGGGAAAACTCGATATCAAATAATTTAGATATATTTTTTTTTATTCTACTACTAACTTAGTTTGGAAGAAATTTAGGTGATGGTAAGTGGTTGCTGTGGCCCATACACATCTACTTCTATCTTCGTTTGCGAATTGAAATGCAGATGCGTTGTCACCCGTGAAGATTAAGACAGAATGCTTCTTTTCCAGTAAAAAGGGTCTCCGGTTCTCTACACTCACCATACGAAACACAGCAGCGTTAAGCTCATATTTTGTAGGTGCAGCACGGCTCTACCACGTACAAAACATCTACATCTATCCTCTATTAAGAATCAATATGCAGATAAATTGTCACCCCTCAGGACTAAGATAGAATGACTCCTCTCCAGTAACTACACTCACCTTACGAAACACAGTAGCACTGAGCTTCTAACGCTGGTGTTCTCTAAGAGCGTAGACGTTTCCCAGTCGAGCCATACAGTACAGTATATTGGTGCTACAACCATAATATAGCTGTAGCATAGCTCTACCACGTTTTTTCTTCTTCTTTTAGATTATGAAAATCGCTTTTATAGAATTCATCGATTCTCTATTGTTGCAAAATTTCACTCAAGTTCTATTAAAATCCCACAATTACATGGACATTTGCCTGTTATTATAATATTTTTAAATAAACAAACAAACACCAATATTTCTTTTTCCGTCATTTTCTTACTATTACTATAAAATATTACATGACCTAAAGATGAGAATCGAACGCCACTTTGCACTTCAAAACCAGTCAATCGTATGCTAGAGGATTTCACAAGTAACAAACATCATGCTTAGATACAAATAGTAATACGAGTATATAAATTACTTTTAAAATTTTTCGAAATGCAACTATTTTTTCTGTAAAAATAAAAGCCAAGAATGAGTTGAAACACACATATCCTTGCAGATAATCCTTATATTTTGCGAAGTTTAAAAGTAAAATTGTTTAAAATTTTACAGATTTATAGTATTTTTATGAATCGATTTATTATGTAGACTAAGAAAGACCAACGTGCATTCAGTTCACATAATGGTAGGTTTATGCTGTGACTTATAGATATCTTTATCTATCCTCAATTAAGAATCAAAATGCAGATGCGTTGTGATCCCTGATGACAATGCCTTGTTTCCAGTAAAAAGGGTCTTCAGTTCTCTATTACGCATTCACATTACAAAACACAGCAGCGTTATGCTGCTATTTTACGTTGGTATTTTGTGAGAACGTGCTCTAATCTACCCATTCGTGCTGCAACTATAATATTGATGTAGCATGGCTCTACTACGTAATATTTTTTAAAACGCATTACTCTATGTGTTAAATAAAAAACTGCCCTATTTACGCCTTGATTTTTGTTTTAATTTCTCATCTTAAAACTAATGACTAATTATAAAATAAACACATCAAACTTTTACATAATTATGTCAAAACTCTAGCAGTTATGATGCTGTGGCACATTTAAACAGATGGACATTACGGAACTCTGGGAAATCTGTGAGAGAAAATGTTCAGCATGGATGGATATATGTATGGATGGAATAAATGGAACCGCGAAGTTATATTAGGTACCTGAATACCTGAATGTAGAAGATACTTTAATTTACATTAAGATGTACTCATTTGTAGAGATGGCGTTGCTGAATATACCAACAACGCCATCTCTACACTGTTCTGAAATTTCACGACGTTGTGATGTTTTAACTTTCACGTACGTTAACGAAAATATGCAAAGATGGCGCACTTTTGTATAGAAAGTTACTTAAAAGCATAGATTGCTTTTATATACTCTAAAAGTAAATATGTGAAAAAGAAATAATGGTACTTAACATGTGAATAATTTATTATTCTTCTTATTTTAGGATTGATCAGTCGGGATCGGACAGTGGCAGGGAGAAAAACGGTACAAGACTTAACGGGTTTCTGAACTTAAAAACGCCTCTCATCAGCACGAAGACTTTAGGGTAAGTCTTAGTAATAGGATTTTTAGTCCCTAGAGTTTGGAGATTCGCTACATTTTAACAGATTTTATGAATGTATCTGTTTTTTTTTAAGTTTAATAAAGCGTCTGCTGTTAGCAGTTTGTAATATTATACAATTTGTATTTTGAGTAGCACAGGCGTTGCTTAGAGAAAATAATAGATGGCGGTAAAAAAAAGATATCGGTTATGGGGAAATTTATTGTTAAACTGGTGTTCAGTTATTAAGTGTTTGATTCATTACAACTTAAAAGAAAATGTAATATTATGCTACTGCTTCTTTGATTTGATACGTGTAATATGTGTTAAACGGATACTTACATGTTATCATAACATGCACACTTAATTTGTTGCTCCAACTTGTTACTAATGAGAAATCTTCTTATTATGATGGTGGTGGAGTAAGTAAGAGTTATCCGCGCGAAGAAGTCATATTCGTCAACAACTATGATTCTACGACCCTATTTGGAGATGTGAGATGAGGGCTGTGTTAGGCATGGTCTTGTCTTATCTCCATAAGATGTTTCTGTTTTGAGAGTAAGGCTTTTCACCATTGATTTAAAATGTATGCAATAATTAACAAGTCAGTACCCTCTACTGATTGTGATCTGTCATAATGACTACGATGTGGACAATGAGCGAGCAATTCCAGTTCAAAAGCTTCAAAAAGTTACAATGATGAAGAGTTTTGAAAAAACCTGACGTGAATTTTTTTAAGGTCTAATAAACCCATTAGGGTCAAATATAAGTATAGATAAGGTTCATAGTAAGGAAAGAATGATAATTTAAAATGAAATAAATGATAAACATAAAATAATTTTAAAGCTAGATTGAATTTTCAAACGACATTTCAATTAGATAAATAAAGTACGAATATTATTTTTATACTTAGTTATCAATCAACGTTCCTTGCACTTGAATTTACTTGACTAAAAGAGAGACATCCGTACGTAATCTATCTTTATTATAATCCAGAGTGATATCTCAACAAACTCGGAAGAATTTTGATATGCAAATCTAAATCTTATTCATTTGTAAGAAAATGCGCGACGGGTATTCGATTTGAGTCAGTGGAATTTCTTTGGGACTTACGGTTGTCAAGATTAAAAAGCTGTTACGTTAATTATTCGAACGAGTTTAACGATGAAGTAAAATCGTATGCACAATAAATAAATAAATAATGCGTTTATTTTGGTAATCTTGTTTAGAATATACTGCTGAGACTTCCCAGTAAGTAATCACATGATACTCGTCTAGGGAATCACCCCTACTTCTCTTAAAGATAGTAGGAATACCAAAAGTCTATTATAAACCTCTAGACAAAATTGTAATTTGTACGTGTATACTAAACAGTGTGAATGTGAGTGTGGGGATTTGGTTGTATGTATATTTGTGGATGTGTTGGTGGATGATGAAAGTATAAGTTTAGTAAGAAGACTAGTTGTAAAAATAAGAAGAGAGAAACGGCTTAGAAAATAACAACCCACTAATGGATTGGGGTAAGATTTGCTTTGATTCTCAATTTACTTTTTCCCCTAAAACATTTATTTTCATTTAATTTCAACTTAGACCAACAAAAGAAGTTGAGGCACTACGCACATTTCAAATGACTCCAAAATCAAGTAAAATCATAATTAACTTATTGCAATAACACGTACTATCGCACACATTTGCATCTAAAATGATTTGCAACCAACAACATACACATATAACATATGTGTACGTCCAGCAGTGGATTTTTACGGGATCTTAAAAAATTTGTGTGAAAAATTTGATTCGGCGTCAATTTAATTACATTTAAATATTTTTAAAAGAGCAGCGCTCCGTCTATCTTACTTTGACGGTCTGGTACTAAAAACAACAATTAACTTAAAGAGGTTAAGTTAATGTTTTCATCTCTTAATACAAGCGTAAGCTAAGAAGGGCAAGGGTAAACAAAACCTTTCTCTGCAACACTAGACCTCAGCTCCACACTCTACTAACGAACTAGACAAAACGATATTCATTACAAATGCGACGCACGTTGCGATTTCGTGATCACTTGGCTAACATACCCCTGGCGAGCACAGAAAGTTTGCTTTGTCAACTCTAGTAAACATAACGAATCAATTCGTTTCTTTACTCGTGTCAGTTTTTCGATACCGTTTCATTGTTAAGAAATATAGATATAACTGAAAGTTTATGCATTCAAAGAAGTTGAATGTTTTCTTTGCACGTGTGTAGTGAAACGAACTCCAGCTATTTGTCTTAGTTATCTGTCAAGCGTGACGTCCTGCAAATGGACGGCTGCTGCCGAGCTCTGATACAGATATCTACGTGATTACAGAATTTGCTGCATAGCTAATAAATGCAAATAGTATAAATTTGGCATTGATTGAAGGTGATTCAATTATTGTATATACTCGTACATACATTCTAACATACAAGGTACTCGTATCATATAACCTAATTGTTTGAAATTCTGTAAAGTAAAGGCTGCTCTTAGGGATATTTTAATGTAATTGATGATGTTTATATTATATTGTAATGATTATGCTATATGAAGTACATTTTAACCGATCAATTTTATTTGTATTACATTGAATTGAAATGCGAGCAACACTAATAGCTTTAAATTATACCGACTACAATAAAAGACAATGAAGATTTACAAAAAATAACATAGGGGTGGTAATCTTGTCATAATTTATAGAACGAAAGAAAAATAGAACGTATGTTGATGGTATCCCAGTAAAGAAATAAGTATTTTATCGTTAAAAGTATAATTTTAATCCGTATCAGATTTTAATAGCGTTATGGACAATGACTTTAATAGTATCTTCGAAGGGATAGGTTAAACATGGACGACAAAGTATCCGCGCAGCGTCCATGGGACACTTAAGCCGTTAGTTGTTGGGAACACGACATTCAAAGTTGTTGACGAATATGTTTATCTAGAACAAATTGGATCTGAAATGTTTCTTCACTCCTATGCCCTATGTGGAAGCTCAAGGTCACTCATAGAGCTATGGAGAGGGCTATACTTGGAGTTTTCGTTGATTTAATTAATGCTGATTAAAAAGAGATGTTATAATAGGGTGTCGCAAATATTAAGATAAAAAAATTCTCTGAAACCATTAATTCTGAATACAATACGTGGTATATGATCGTAGTAATATAACTTTATACGTGGTAGAGCAATACTGCAGCTATATTATGGTCATAGCGCAATCGAGTTATCTTGACCAGGAAAGGACCACTCTCACAGAATACCATCTTAAAAAAAACAGCATAATGCTGCTGTGTTTCATGTGGTGAGTGTAGGGACATTTTTCACTAGAAACGAGTTATTACATCTTAGTCTTTAGGGGTAACAACACATTCCGTATTCCGATTTTTAAACATCTGTCTTCGATTAAGAATAGATGTAGATTACAGATAGAGGATAGAGTTATAGGGGCCCCTACCACATCATTCATTTAGAATCAAATGTATCTATCGTGTTCTCGTTTGTCACCCTTACTTTTTATTAAATAATACATAATATATAATTAAATATTAAAAATTTTATACAGCCGCCTTCAATATAAATTATTAATAATAACTCGAAAACTATTGGTCTGACCTTGATCATATTACGACCACATGTGAAGTACCAGCTATCAAATAAAAAAATAATTATCGAAATCCGTTCACCCAGTAAAAAGTTATGAGGTAAAAACTTAAGAAACACATACAGTCGAATTGAGTAACGTCTACTTTTTGAAGTCGGCAGAAAAAAACTATTTCGTTCTGTCAGCTGTAAGTTAATTAGAGTATGTTGACTCATTTATCTATCATAATTATCATCATAACAGCTCATCACAAGTCCACTGCTGAACATAGGCCTCCCCCAAGGAATGCCACAAACCGCAGTCCCCAGCCACCTGCATCCATTGCAGCGATGAAGAGTTTCGTGGATATAACGGCACGCTGTCTTACACATCTCTGCAGTTGGATAGGTTTCATACTCTCGTTCTGTACTCGGAAAGCCATCGTAGCCATACTGTACAAACAGTTTTTGTTTGTGGTCTATGGTGGTAAAGCCCTTTCGGAAATCGACTTCTCCAAGAGGCTGGAAATCGTCGAGTCTGCGTGCGAGACGATTCATAACGACTCTCGAAAACAGCACATGGACGGCGCAGACGGGAAATTTGTCTGTAGTTCTTTAAGATAACACTGTCGCCTTTCTTGAAGAACAAGACGACTCTATTTCTGCTCCACTCCTTCGGCGTGGTTCCACTATAAAGGATGGAAGGAGAATTAAAGAGCTTCTGAAGGACTTCAAATGCCGGTTTTCCACCGGCTTTCAGAAGCTCCGCTGTAATTCCATCATCGCCCGGGGACTTGCCGTTTTTAAGATGATGGAGAGCCATTCTAATCTTGCTTAGACTGACGACATTTATACATATTATTTAGTATTTGCGAAATGAAATAATTATAAAAAAATCTTGAATATCGTGGTTAATTCGGGCTGCGTATTATAACTTTTGATTGTTAGGCTTTGAACCGATCTACACAGAAAGTACTTTCAATATCTTGAAGTTTTTATTCAATATAAAATTAATGTACAAAATCTTGAATATCATAGTTAATTCTGGATAGGTAATTATGGCTTTTGATTATCAAGCTTTGATCCGATCTACAAAGAAAGTACTTTCAATACCTTGAAGTCTTGCTTAGTCTTGCTTCGATAGAAATACCTATGCTTGGAGTTTTCTCTAGGGTATAAAATTCGTAATGAAGAATCACAGAAGTGACAACCGATGGAATAATGATCTTACTGATGAAAGTTATGGTGCAAAATTGAATTCTGACGATGTCAAGTTGGGAGGGTAAAATCGTCATTTTGAATTCATATAAAATCTAATTAAAGCACGAAGGTAAGCAAGATAATATATTTTTTTCGCTATTTTTACATGAATATTATCATGGGGTTGTTATAAATTAATTTGCTTAACTCCGCGTAAAGAAAAAAAATTGTGTTCTGCCCAGTTTTAAGGGGACCTCTCACCCTCCCTCAATCGCGCGCACTATACATTTTCAACAGTGGTAGAGCCACGTGGCGGCTTTTGCTGTCGCACGGATGGGCCGGCTCGAACCGGGGTCGTGCCTCACAGAATACCAGCGTGAAGTAGAGCTTTACCTCTGCGTTTCGCTTGGTGAGTGCAGGTAGCCGAAGGCCCTTTTTACTGGAAATGAGGCATTCCATCTAAGTCCTCGCGGGTGACAACGCATCTGCATTTTGATTCACAAAGGAGGATAGATGTAGATTTCTATGGGCCGCAGCAACCATTTACCATCAGGTGAACTGTGTGCTTGTTTGTCACCCTTATCCTATAAAAACTACCTGTCGCCGTCAATCCCAGCACTTCCATCCCCAGCACCACCACACTAGGCACAACACATCACTCTCGAAAATACGACACGTGTTTCGCCTCTACACAAGGCATTCTCAGGTAAAGTAGACTCTGCGGAGGCTGGACGCGTCGCGTCTTAGCGGCCTTAAAACTGGGCAGGATATATAATTTTCTTTCTTTAGGCGGAATTAGGCAAATTAATTTATAACGATTTCCGCAAAGTAACACCTGATTCTATCAATTATCTGAATATTATCAATATAATTGATAATATATATATGTATGTATGTTAATTCAATAATTTATTTATTTATTTATAATTAATAACAACGGCTTGCGCCAATGACAGTAATTAATAGGTTAAACTAAACATATAACATAATTAACATAATTCAATAAAAACAAATAACAAGTCAGAGATTAAACATACTTAACAATAACTAGAGGAAATAAAATAATATAAAACAGAATAAAGTGATAACAACATACAACTTATTTACCTAACAAACATGGCTTTCACATAACATGAGACAGTTTGACATGATCACCTTGAGTGTGTCATTAAAGATGTCACATTCCGGGCCTGTCTCCATTAAGGAGTTTAAAACACCATGCATGCGACACAACGGGGATTGTGCGCGCGACACAGTGCGGCAATGGGATGTGGCGAACAGCCGGTGTCGTCGAGTAGGCCTATGACGCAGGTAGTTGTTAGGCACATAAAGTGTACACAAAGTATTGTGCAGTTCTGGGGAATCTACCATGCTCCTTAAAATTTTTATGGCTATTAGGATCTGATCTCTGGCTCTACGCACTGAAAAGGAATTATATCCTAACATTCCCAAGAAAAGAGTAGGATACATAAATGTATAATATCCGTAAATCTTCTTATATAAAAAAACGCAGGAAGGCCTTCTGAACCTTTTCAATCAACAATTCATATGTGGATTCGTGGGGATTCCAGACGGCTGCAGCAAATTCTAACTTATTTCTAACTAGAGAGTTAAATAATAATTTGATGACAATAGGATCATTGAAATCACGGGCATTGCGTAGGAAAAAACCTAGCCGTCTGTAAGATTCTGAAGCTAGGGCAGACATGTGTGCATGGAAAGTCAATCCGCAGTCAAATATCACACCAAGATCTCTAATGGTTGACACGCGCTTTATTTCAACACCTGCTAAGGTATAGGTGGCATGTGTAGGTTGTTACATGCGGCTAAAGGTCTTGACGTAACATTTGCCGGCATTAAACATCATTTTATTATCTATACTCCACTTATGGATTCGGTCGATGTCACTTTGAAGATGTTCGGGAGTTACATCCTTATCAATCACTTGGACTAATTTCAAATCGTCAGCATATAGGAGGCATTTGGCATACTTTACTACTTTAATGAGATCGTTAACCATAATGAGAAAGAGAAGGGGGCCTAAAACTGAACCCTGGCTTACACCTGAGCGCGTATGATATGACTTCGAAAGGAAAAAAAGGACCCATGGCTAACATACTGTTTTCTATTTGAAAGGTAATCAGCAAAAAAAATTAGAAGTTTTGGGGTAAAACCCATGCTGTATAATTTATTTAATAGAATAGCGTTATCCACTACATCGAACGCCTTTTTAAAATCTTAATATAGCACATCTACTTGTTGACCTTTATAATAATAATGTCCTCATGTCACGACGCCCAGTCTAAACGGAGTGTAGCCATATGCGCAGAACAGGATTATTGTGGCCAAGTGTATGCGCAAGCAGAGGTGTACTCTTTATTCTCTCACTCGCATAGTCCGATGGGACAGTAATTCGACACGACCGGAGAGAGATCAAGTATAGGTCCAACGGCTTTAAGCGCTTTCCGAGGCACGGGGGTGAAATACCGCTAACTCCAGGCTGCTACTGAGAATTTATTGGCATTCATTGACAAAATCCAATAACTGATTATTGCCCGACCCGGGATTCAAATTACTCATATAACATATTATAACAATAATTAAGATTTGATTAAAATTATTAGACTTAAGGTTGATTTTTCAATTGTCAGATAAAACTTATCCAAAAAAACTTTAAACTTAATTGAATGTAAAAGTGAAACAAATAAACAATTTTATTCGCACCATTGTAGTTTACAATTTGTTTATGTTGTATTTTATACAAAGAATAATTTGATCCGAGGATTTTAAAATCAGCCCTTAAAAAATACTAGCGTTATTATTTGAACAATTTATATTTGAACTGGGAGGTTGATATCATAGAGCTCTTTTATTATTTCTGTATTAATTTATGTCACAGATCTTTGTTAACAACAAACATATTTATAACCTCGAACCTCGACGGTAACTTGTTAGATATACGGTTGGATAATTTCGAAAGTTATAACAAGTTTCAACTTGAATTAGCATAAAACTCCCCTTAAGTTTTGGCTTTGTTTTTCTCAAATTTATCGAATATTTTATGACTAATTAATGAAGTGGCAACTGTAGAAAATATTTCCCCTGAGGCGATCTATATGCCATTTAGACCATATATGCATTTGATAGGCTGTAATGTATGAAATCATAAAAAAATCTCCTCTAAATACAACAGAAATAAAATTGAAGTATCTGTCTGTAATATTGAAATAACCGGCTTCTGTTAAGGTTTGCATGCTATTGAGATATAAATTACTGTTTAAATTTTTAAAGAGAAAGGAAACCCCCTATATATCCTGTGAGCCCCATTGCTAGGTAGAGACCTCTACTTGTTCCTGACAGGGCTTTAATTTCACAGAAAAACTGAGATTTTTTTGCGATGTTCTCCTTATTCGCCGCGCAAATTTAATACTTATTACACTTATTATACATAATTACTTTGGTGCCAGTGGCGATCGAACTCGGTTTTTTCATATATTACAAAATTTAAGGCGTTCAATTATTCCGTGCGCTAACACGGTGTAATATACACTACCTATTTTTTATATAAAGTGCTTATAAGCGTCAAACATTTCGATGGAGCCATATTACGATTAGACTGTCCACACATAATAATTGTAAACTTTTGTATCCATACAACTAAAACGTTAATCATTACCGTGAATGTATCAACATCCTAAAATTATTTTGATTCCTATAAAAGTTAATTTCGCGTCTTGACCATTCCAATTTAAACAAGACTTATTTTATAAACATATCACATAAATGTAGAAAATAATAATGAACTAGTTTTTTACCCGCGACTTGGCTCGCGTGGACTTTAATTTAGACACATAATTAATATCATTCTTTGTTAAAGTTAGCAAAATTGGATCACTTTAGATACACCTCAGTATCTGTGTCTATATTGGACGTAAATAATTGAAATTTGGCAATATAATTTGCTACAGAATCACATGAGTTTATCAGAATTGCATTAATAACAAAGGTTTAATAACATTTTTTTTTATATCGGAGATGTCTTCCGAAGTGGCTTCATGAAGGGTAAATTGCACTGGAATAAGAAATACGTTACTTACATAATATTCACAATTAAAGTTCATATAGTTTTGACAAAATAATGTTGAATTTCATGGTTTTTATTAATACACGGCATAGTGTTTATTTGCGTTATTTGATTCAAATAATTGGCCCCATTGAATATTCATTGGCATCATAAAATAAATGCCAGTATTTTTTATGTTCAAGTAGATTTTAATTAAATTGATAAACGTAGTCCTATTCACGGTGAACGTCTGAAAAGAACTTGATTCTTAAACGTAAAAATATACAGAAGGTGGGCAGCAGCGTTTTCCTGATCACAACTCAAAATAATAAAAATATGCAGTTGGCACCTCACCTGCTAAGTGTGGCAACTACGGCAAATATCCAACTTAGTTAACTAATCTATTTATTTATTTATTTATTCTTTATTGGATTCCTTAAAACAAAACAATAGATAGAAGAAATACCACGAACTATTACAATTATATAACAAAATTTTACTAATGAATTAACTATACAAATATAACCTATATATATAGGTTATAGGTATAGGTATATAGGTTATATTTGTATTATATATATATATATATATATGTATATATATATATATATATATATATATATATATATATATATATATATATATACTAGCTGGCCAGGCAGACGTTGTTCTGCCCTTTCCGAACGACCATTTGCTTCCCCAAAAAATCTCCTGAAATTAGCAATAAAAAAATGAGGGTCACTTATCGGGATAAAAACTATCCTATCTCTCAAGTTGGACCAAACTGCACACAGTCGTCAAATTTTTTTTGAAATCGGTTCTATCTGATGAATACTTACAGCAACACGTGGTGGTTATACTACTAAATTGTAGCTTATATTAAACGTTTGTATTTTTAACATAGCGCCATCTATTAAATATTTACTCAATCCAGTCAACAGATATCGTCATCTGACAGAATCGTTTGGAGCTAACAGATAATTGTGACTGTCAAATAATAGACAAATAATTTTCAATAAAATAATATTGTATTGCGACTATAAATAGAGATGTAAGCTATCCTATCTTTTAAGTTGGACCAAACTGCACATTGACCAAAAATTTCATTAATCAGTTCAGTAGTTTAAGAGTCCATCGCGGACAAACAACGTGACACGTACTTTTTATATATAAAGAATATATATATAATACAGTGGCGAAGCTTTTAACAGTGGTAGAGCCACGCGGCAGCTTTTGCTGACGCACGGATGGGCCAGCTCGAACCGGGCTGGTACCACGACCTCACAGAAAACCAGCGTGAAGTAGAGGTTTATCTCTGCGTTTCGCTTGGTGAGTGCAGGTGGCCGGAGGCCCTTTTTACTGGAAATGAGGCATTCCATCTTAGTCCTCACGGGTGGCAACGCATCTGCATTTTGATTCGCAAACGAGGATAGATGTAGATGTCTATGGGCCGCAGCGGCCGCTTACCATCGGGTGGACTGTGTGCTCGTTTGTCATCCTTATCCTATAAAAAAAAGAAGCTAGGGTTTTAAACTAGGGCAAGGCCAATGGTATGTGGTTTTGTTGTTTTGGCAGTTTTATAAAAATTTACCTTTCTCTTTTTCGATTTTACCTTTTCCTCGCCGATTAGCACTTTAAATAACACTTCAATTCATCACAAGGAACACTAATATCCATTTTCACTAAAAATCTATAAAAAAGTATAAATTTCCAACTCAATATTGCGAGTTTCATTCGCCCAAGTAAACACACAGGGTAAACATTAGAGTGTGAAGTTGTGAAGTGAACTTTGTAAAGGTATCGCCCCCACGCTCGACAACTTCACACTGAAAGCCTGGCTTCTGATCTCCATACTGATTGCTATATAAACAATCGTAGTTATATTTCATTATAGAACATTTTACCACATGTTAGAAAGGGATCGATCGTCTTCTCGAAAGCCCGGTAAAAGCCCAAACGTGCGAGGGAGACGACTAATTTTTATGACAGCAGTATCGCACGGTTTTGATGCGTGTTGACGTTATAAGGCTGTAGAACTATGTGTAGAACAGAACACAACAGAACAGGCTATGTGTAGAACAGAGAAGCGCCCGGGAAATTTGAAATAGTTTGAAACAGTTTACTAGTTTTTTTATTACTTGATATTATTGATTGAGTAGATTGATAGGGCAAGCCTGCCTTTTCGGCTTCTATGGAGGCTTCGCTACCGTATGAATATGTACGACAAACCTATATGGGGGGAATCGAAACGATGAACGGGAGTTATAAAACCATGTAGAAGCGGCGGAAAAGAAACCACCACCCCATTTCATCTCGTGGGTGTCGTAGGCAGTGATAGAGCAAAACTGGAATAGGAGATGAGTGGCAGCATCTTCCTGATAACAGCGCAATGTAATTAAAAGCTGCGGTTGCCAACCCGCTTGTCAAGCGTGGACACTACTGCAAATATCCGGCTTATTTGACAAACAATGGGGGAAGCCTATGATCAGCAGTGAGTAGCCTTATTAAAAGTAAAAAGATAGCAGCTTACATACATCCCACTACTGAGAACAGGCCGTAGCAAGTTTTAGAACAAAAAGGAGTTGATTGAGTTGACTCCAACGTGGTATGACCGACTTATCATATACCTAAAAGTTAATATTTTTTAACTTCTCAGATATGCTGCTTTCCTCGCGATGTTCTCCTTCACCACCGAGAACGTGGTAAATCTAAACTTCAAATTGCAATAAAAATATAAGTGGTGTAAATTTGCGTTGCTTACGTACTATGAAATTTCCGTTTGAACCGGTTTGGTTACTGACTTTTAAAGATGACTTTCAAGATTTTATTAATGCAGTTCTACTCACAGTAAAAATAAAAATAAACCTGTGTTTAAAATTTGCTTCCCTTGATGTTTATGGACTTTTTCTCAAAAGCCTGTGTTCATTGTAACCGGGGCAGTCTCAAAATTTTTAATAGTTATGTCTGAAAATATGAAGACTATCTTAATATGTGACAAACTGCTATAAAAGTCTCATTTAAAGTAAAAAAGTTAAGAAGCAGCTTACGTACGTCTTTATACTTTGCACAGGACTCCTAGTTACCCATAGCGCAGAATAGCGGTTTTCATATTTCCAAGAAATTTTAAATTTCACTAATTTTAAAACTGCTTAGACATCAAAGTTTCCCCGCGAAGTTATTCTTCACAATTTCTTTGAGCACGTGAAAAATAAGCAAATAAAATTTCCTTACCAGTTTCATTGGTCCTCGCGGGAATCGTACACTTTTTGTTCCTGTGCTATGAAATCTTACTACGGACTACACGGCTCTCGTATTTGCTTAAATAAAACTCATAAAAACTGAAAAGAAGCTTTTTAACGATTGTGTGTTTCATTTACCTTGTAATTAGTCATTCAGAAGTTAAAGTTGCAGCCTATTTATGTACATCTCACTGCTGAGCACAGGCCTCCCCTTATTTTTGAGGGGTTTTTTAGGGCAAGGAAATGTCCGCCGCGCTGCTAGAATGCGTATTGGCGAACTTCACATGTCTCAGATTTTTTTTTCTTATTTCTCAGACATGCAGGTTTCTTCACAATGTTTTCCTTCATCGCCGAGCACATTGTAAATCAGTACTTAAAATTAAAATTAACATTTTATTGGTGCCGGCGGGGATCGTACCCGGGTTACCTGCGTACTGTTAAATTTACGGAGAACGCTAACCATCTGAGCTACCAGAAGTGAGAGTTACTTTATATTCGGACAGTGGTCACCGGTAAGTCTGACGTTTTTTGATGCTACAACAATAAGTATTTAAAAGTATTGTCTTTTAATTGATATGTTACTTATTATTAGTTTATTTAGCAGTAAGTAGATGGCGTTGTTATTAGATTAAAACTATAAAAACTAAAATTGATTTCTAAAAATAATCTTTTCTATTAAAATTCTGCTTCTGTCAAAAATATGCTATCAGCGGTGTGTAATGAAATAGTTTTACGATATAACACTAGAAATAGCAACGTTCTGTTTAGTTTTAATGTCACCAAACGATTATAGCTATATCATCATAATATAGTCAACAAACACTGTTAAATTTTATGAAATGCCACCATTTCACGCAATGATCGATTAATTAATGACATTATTAATTCTAAGATCTGACATATATATAATTTATATATAATATATAAAAATCTTTATTTAAACTGTAAGGATAATAAGTCTTGTAATGATTGCAGTTTTTATCAGTTTATTTATAGATAAAAAAAACTAAAATGTACTAATTACTTTTTTATAGATAAGAAATTTAAGTTAGAAACATTTAAGATTTTATGATTTTCGATAGATGTCACTATTATCTGTTTAAGTAGTAATTAGTTAGGTTACTACGAGTAATAAAATTCATTTGTTCCTACTAAAATGAAATAACAAAAGAATTATATTAAAATTGAACGTTAGAATTTTCAAACCATTATGTATTCAATTATTTAAATATACATATAAATATAAGCTGTTTATTTTATTTAATTTGCTAGTGACTGGAGGTAAAATGTTGGGTAAAACTTTTTATATTTTACATTAGATGGCACTATTTTGAAAAAGTGCAACATAGATTATCGCCGTAGTTGAATTTATGACGCTATGGTTAAAACTTTTTTGGATCTTTATTTATAAATATTTTATTTCTTTAAAAAATACATAAATTAATGATATAAAATAGAAATTAACGTCTAAAGGAAGGAAAATACTTAACCCTCCTTTTTTGAAGTTCCGTAATTGGATAAAAAATAGCCTATAAGTTGCCCCGAGCCTCTTAATACATACACACAAAATTTCATGGAAATCAGTTCAGTAGTTTTTGCGTTAATCGGGAATACACAGACAGACAGACAAAAATTCTAAAAACCACTAAATTGGCTGAAGCCAATAAATAAAGGGCACAAGTGCCCTTTATTTATTTCCGTGGACTTGTTTTTTCTACAAAATATTAGAATTACAGACACAACTTTCCTACAGATTTATTATATGTATGGATATTATTTAATTTTGTAGTAACCTGGGCGGCAGAGCTTGACTAGGCATTAAAAAGAAATGTCGGGAAAGACACTTATCGAGATGTACTTTCAAAGTAGAACATTATCTTAATACAAAATGTCACCCAAATCGGTAGAGGCCTTTTAGAGAAACCAGTCACATTTAAGTATGTGACAAACACGTGCTGATGAAGAAGGAGGAACACTCTTTTTTATAAGAATATAAATATTATACGAGTATAACTAGCCTTAGCCTAACTAGTACATAAATATTATTATAGAGAATAACCCCCACTTTGCCTGAATATGGTCTATTAATGTGACGTTATTAAGATTTAAGATAACTATATAAGACCATTTATATTACCAGTACTTCGATTTCTCTAAAAAAAATTTGCTCCCTATCTGTTCCTGTAGTTCATTACAATTTTTTTTAATAGGATAAGGGTGACAAACGAGCACACAGTTCACCTGATGATAAGTGGTTGCTGCGGCCCATAGACATCTACATCTATCCTCGTTTGCGAATCAAAATGCAGATGCGTTGTCACCCGTGAGGACTAAGATGGAATGCCTCATTTCCAGTAAAAAGGGCCTCCGGCCACCTGCACTCACCGAGCGAAACGCAGAGGTAAACCTCTACTTCACGCTGGTATTCTGTGAGGTCGTGGTACCACCCCGGTTCGAGCCGGCCCATCCGTGCGACATCAAAAGCTGCCGCATGGCTCTACCACTGTTAAAAATTGATTTAGCCACTACGAAGATTAGCCCGGGCAGACAGACGGACAGACAAACATTCTAAAAATGGTTGTTTATGTCTTAATCGCATTCAAATAACCCCTTGAGATTAATAGATAAAAGTTATTTCAATATTATAGACAGACAATTTATTTATAAGTATAGCTAAATATATAAATATTTCATATGTACTTGAACTCTATTGCAGCTTTGCTACTTAAAAAAAACCTTTATTTAAATTTACTGGGTTACTGTTGAATAAAAACATTTCTCTAATTGGAAGAATTATAAATTGAATAGATAATATACAGCATTAAGTTAAATTTTCCTCGTTACAGTAAATTCTCTAAGATAAGGAATAATCATAAGAATCTACAATATCATAATTTGACTTATTTATTTGGAACCCCCTGTTTCTATAGAAAGATATATAGGTAGGTGCTTAAATTGCTTCTTGCATTCTAAAATAATATTTTCATTTTTTTATATTAATAGTGTTTTTAAAAATTATTGCCTGAAGGACGTCTAACGAAAGAGATACAAAAGCCATTAGCAGAAGGCGTAGGGTTACAAACAGCTAATAAACTTTGTATTAAAATGGAGTGTAACTTTAAGAACTTCGATATATTTCTTATTACTTTCTTGATTTTGGAATTACTTCACAAATACCACTTTTATGATAATATGTTTAATTGATACTAGTATAAGTGAGCGCTATTTTGATATATGTTAATGTATCCGGTAGTTACCTCAATTTAATAAATTGCGTAATAGCGGAGCTCGTGGTCGAAGCACTCAATGTAAATATCAAAGTACGCATGCGATCCGCGTTTGATCCCCTGGCATCAATGGAAATAAATTCATTGATGCCATCAATGAAATGGCATCAATGAAATTATTTTACACAAAGGTTAAGGAAAACATTGTGAGAAAACTGCGTGTCTGAGACATTACAAAAATATTTTGAAGAAAAAATATTATAAACTCCGCCAACATGTATTGGGGCAGCGTGGCGGACATTTCTTTGCCCTAAACCCCTCTCACATACGACAGGAGGCCTGTGTCCAGCAGTGGCCGTAAACATTATTTTACTATTTTATCCACCAGTTGAAACTGGATACTTGTTCTGTAGAAACCATCAAAGACCCACGCTTTCACAAAATATTGGAGTAAAATTATGCAATTTAACACTATTGTAAATTTTACCTAGAACCGTTGAAGTCCTGAGTATAAACTCGTATTAGATTTCATAGATTTTAAGTTCGATCCCTATGAGCAACCACTGATTTAAGTGCTTTATTACTTATTGCCAGATAATGAAGAAAATATGCATGGTTAATATGCTTAAAATTGGGCAGCGCGGCTAATTCTTTTCTGCCCTAAAATTTCAATAATTTTTAGGGCTGGGCTGACTATGAGAGGAGTTCTGAGCCCAGAAATGTGACGTATATAGGCTGATACTCAAATTACGCTAATTATTATTTTTTACATTATATAGATGGTGAGACTACTCTTTTACGTTGAAGTCCGTCTATCAGCTGCTCAGCGGTTTTAAATTCACAACTATGATATGGTCTGAAGGATACCTATAGAAAACCAGTATTAATAAAGTCTGTCAGAGATTCCATTATAGTTCCCAGAAGAAACAATGTATCTGCAACATTTTTTTGAAGTTTGCAGGTTGCAGTTGTTTATGGGAATCACTTCAACCGTACCGTCAGATAAAGAGTTCTTTCTGAAATTGCATAACTTGCTACGTAAGTCACTCAATAAGTTTTGAGATGCTCGAAATTTAAAAATGGAACGCATCCTTGTTATATGTTTGTAAAAAGAAAATTTATTTAAAAATAAAACTCTATAAGCCAATTGCTCAATATTAAAAAAAAAACAAGATTCTATTAATTTTCCTGCAACGCTTCCCGTGCTTTTCATTTAAAACGTTGATTCTTAACCGTGAACATTTGCGCGCTATGATATAATAAGATTTTAAATTTGGTTTAACGGAACAATTAAGTTTACAACGGTTACAATAAGCATTAAGGGACTCAGGTGACGCAATAACTTTTGGGTGGTTTGCTGAATTCAAAAGGGGTAAAATTAATCTTAAAAATTACCAAAGAACCGGGCCTCCGCAAACAGCAGTAACGGCAGAAAATGTATGGACTACTGAAATATTGGTGCGAGAAGACCCGCGAATTACATATACGGACATCAAGAAGATTGTAGGCATTAGTTCGGGGAGCATTCATACCATCCCACATCAACATCTTGGAGTGAGGAAACTTTTTTGTCGATGGATCCCTCGTTTGCTCGCCGAAAGCGAAAAACAGACTCGTCTGGATTGGTGCCATAAAATGCGTCTACGTTTTGAAAATGGGGCATCTAGGCGTGTTTCAGAAATTGTTACTGGTGATGAGACATGGTCTATCAATATGATTCGGAAAATAAAAGGCATCTATCGGTATGGGTCCACTCAGAAGGACAGACCGACAGAACTGCAAAGACCTCGCAACGTCGGCAAAAAAAAATTGTGGCTAGTTTTCTTTTCGCGAAGCGGACATTTGTCGACGTCAGTGCTGGAAAATTGTGGTTCAGTCAACTCTGAATGGTATACTTCAGTTTCATTACTCAAAGCTTTTAAAGCTGTGCGGGAGAGAAGACCAAAGACCGGGCTTCGGGGAATCATGCTGAATCACGATAACGTCTCTTCACATACCTCCCTTAGAACAAAAGCATTTATTGAGGAATCCAGTGTTGAAACTCGAAGTCACCCACCCTACAACCCTGACTTAGCTCCTTGTGATTTCTTTTTGTTCCCAAGAGTCAAAGAAAAAATAAAAGGCAATTTTTTTTAAGCGCACATGAAGCCGTGGCTGCCTACGAAGAAGCGATTTCCGACCTGTCAGATCAAGCCTGGCAAAAGTGTTTTCAGAATTGGTTTAGGCGAATGGAACTTTGTATAGAGCATGGTGTAGAATATTCTGAAAAGATGTAAAATAAATATTAACAGTATCTAGAATAATCTCAAAACTTATTGAGTGACCTACGTATGACATATTTCGTCTTAATTTCTTAAGGGTTAAAACTTTATCAAGATCAGAGATAGATAAATGTGTATAGTGTATTCTAATGTGGGTTTTTATATTTTATTTGTCGGAAGGTATGTGTTCTAATTTTTTACCTTAAGTAATAATAATAATTCGAAACTTTTAAACGAATTAATTTTGAAACCTTAACCACTGTCAGAAAAATTTCTAACATGCAGTTACATAACTGAAAAAAAATATGATATTTATTAAACTCAATAGCCATAAATTTGGTCCGACAATTGCTGTTGACGTTTGCTGAGATCGTTTCAATTTGAATTTTCACTTACAATATCAGCTTATGAGACGTTGTGTAATAATTACTTAGTAAAAATACAATGACTTTATGTTATTTTATGCTGTCAGTTCGCAGTGTGACGTCATAATCTCTCCGCTTCGTTTTATTCCGCTTGAATATTTTAGAGCGTAATTACAGTGTCTTTTCAGGCATTCGCGACTGGAGGCGGCCTTAATTTGAAAACCGCCGGATCTCATACAACACTGCATAAGTTATACAATTTACAGCTTTAACTTAAAAATTCGATAAAAACCTTATAGATTTAAAGTTTTTCCAATTAAAAGTAAAATATTATTACCACAGCTTATATTAAATAACCCAAAGGGTTATTATAGCTGAATATAATTTATCACCATTTTTCATTACAACCTATCTAAAGTTTACAGTTGAGCTTAGACAACTCCCACATATTTCCTACTTGGGGGAATATTTACTTTTGTAAGTTTATTTTGTATCGTCATAATCATCATCATTACAGCCCTTCACAAGTCCACTGCTGAACATAGGCCTCCCCCAAAAAAATGCCACAAAGCACGGTCCTGAGCCACCTGCATCCATTGACTTCCTGCATGTCTTACCAGGTCGTCACTCCATCTCGTGGGGGGTCGCCCTACACTTCGCCTACCGGTACGAGGCTGCCACTCGAGAACCTTTCTTCCCCATCGGTTGTCGGTTCTTCGAGCTATATGGCCGGCCCACTGCCACTTCAGCTTACTAATCCGTTGGGCTATGTCTGTTACTCTGGTTCTACTGCGGATATACTCATTCCTAAGTTTATCACGCAGAGAAACTCCGAGCATAGCCCTCTCCATAGCTCGCTGAGCGACCTTGAGCTTCCTCATACGGCCAGCAGTGAAGGACCACGTCTCAGTTCCGTAAGTCATCACTGGCAATATTATATATTTTGTATCATCAGATGTTATTAAATGACTATATTTTATAAAAAATAACGTAGCTCTCACGCTTGGCATAGGGTCGGTAACCATAGTTTGTTTATTGTTTTGAGTTGTCGTCAAAAAGATGCTGCTGTTAATAACCTGTTTCGTTTCTCTCTGTTGTCTCTACCAACAGGATAATATAGAGCAGTGTGTTCTGTTACGCCGCTACTAGCAAAGCTAATTTGCAAGTGTGTAATTTAAATAATGAATTTTCGTTCGAAGTTAAGTTCACTACTAGACATTCAGTTTTTACTTAGTGTTAGCATGTATGCATTTCATGACAGCGTTGCTAATATTCACAAAGGTTGGAGAGCCCGGCGTAGATACTCTCACATTTGTTTAACTGATTAAATCTCAGAATATAATAATTTTATTGCATATATTTTAATATATAACTTAAATGTGTATGCTAGTCGTCGCAACTCAGAAGATAAGATCTTTCATTAAAATTCAGCATTAGTAGGCGAACAATGAGGAAGCACAAGATCGTTCAGCGAGCAATGGAGAAGACTTTGCTCCGAGTTTATTTGCGTAATATCTATCATCCGTGTTCCTTCAGTGCCCTTACGTTCCGGAGCCGTGGTATCTCTTTCGAACAGCCCGCAGCCCCGGCAGGCGTCGGCCCTTGCGGGCCCCTTCACGCTGCTGACAGCTCTTTGAGGCGCGCGTGGAACAAAACGCGCCGTCGACACGGCCTGTCGTCGTTAGACGGACGGACGGCGAGCTACCCATTGCTCGCCGTCCACAGGACCGCGCCTACGGTGGCCGGGGGCCACGACGTAGCCCCCGACGCCCAGGGCGGTTCCCGCGGCGGGCGGGAAGGAAAGCTGCTGCTCTCTCTTTCTTCCGCTCCGCCACCTCCTTCGCTAGCATCACTGCTTCGCAGAAGGTGGTGACGGCATCCCATTCCGTCTCGCTCCGGACCATGGCTTCGACCAGGGCCAGACGCGAGAGGTCGCCGCCGCCTATCGCCGCTACGAGGCGGCGATAGGCGGCTACTGGGCGGTGCTCCGCCCAAGCAGGGCACACCTCCACGGTGTGCTCCACCGTGTCCTCCGGTCGATCCTTGCAGTGGGAGCACCCGGGCGTTTCCTCCCGCCCGATTCGGTGCAGGAACCTCCCGAACACACCGTGTCCGGTGAGGACCTGCGTCAGGCGGAAGGTGAGGACGCCGTGGCGTCTCTCAAGCCACTCCTCAAAGAGGGGTCTTATCGCCGATATAGTGGCGTGCCCAGCACGGGGTTGCGACAGTCGCTCTCTCCATGTCGCCATGAGATCATGCCGGAAGTCTGTCCGCTGCACGACAACTTGCCGCGGCAGCGGGGTTTCCCCCCGGCATAGTGCCTCCGCGCGCCATTCGTGCAGGCGCGCGAGGACTATCGCCTCCAGATCCCATGGCGGCAATCTGGCAAGGAGGCACGCCGCCTCGCGGGAGATCGTGTGGTAGCCGCGAACCATTTTCACGGCAACCACCCTTTGGGGCGCGTTCAGGTGGTGGACGGCAAGCCGCGCCAAACCACGCGCCCACACCGGGGCCCCGTAAAGGGCCATGGACCGCACAATCCCCGCGTAGAGCCTCCGGCAGGAGGCGTTTGGCCCCCATAGGTTCGGCAGGAGCCGCCTGAAGGCAGCCCCGGTCCGTTCCAGTTTGGGAGCCAAACGTCGGAAGTGCTCAACGAAGTTCCATCGGCCGTCGAGGACGAGTCCTAGGTACTTCAACGTCAACTCGACGCTGACGGATACCCCTCCTACCATCACTGAGGATCCCGGTGGTGGCCTGTTCCGAGGACCATGGAAGTGCATGGCCTCGGACTTGTGCAGAGCCACCTCAAGACCCAGCTGCCGGATCCTCTCAACGACTATCGCAACCCCGCGTGTCATAGTTTCCGCCGCCGCCTCGTACGACCCCCCCTGTGCCAGTACCAGTGTGTCGTCAGCGTAGTTTGCTACGCTGACGCCGGTAGGGAGGTCGGCGCGCAGCACCCAGCCGTAACCGATGTTCCACAGGGGCGGTCCCAGAACCGAACCCTGTGGGACACCGCACGACATCTCTCGCCGGTTCCACTCACCGTTGCGACCGGGGTAGATGACGGCCCTGTCCGTCAGATAGTCCCCGACTATACGACGGAAATAGGTCGGCACCCGGTGATACCGGAGTGCCTCCCTAATGCAGCTCCAGGGCATGGAGTTGAAGGCGTTGGCGATGTCGAGAGACACCGCCAAAACAACCCCCCCCCCCCCCCCTGGCCACTGCATCCCCCGTCGTGAGGGCTCTCACGCGCATGATGGCGTCCACCGTAGAGCGCCTCTTGCGGAAACCAAACTGGTGTTCCGCAAGATCCGGCCCCGTCCCCGCAAGGTGCTCGGCGAGGCGGTTTTCAATGACTCTTTCAAAGAAAAAAAACGTTACCCCCACACTAGGATTTCATCCTGTATCGTGGAGGCAGTTTACAAACATATATTGCACAAGGACAAACATCCAGACCCGGAAGAATTATTTGTAAGCCGTACAAATACTTGTTCCGTGCGGGATTCGAACCCGCGGCCCCAAGCGTTGCAACTCATTGCTAAGCCACTACGCCACGGAGCCGTAATAAACTGGTATTTTTTTATAAGATAAGGGTGACAAACGAGCACATGATGGTAAGTGGTTGCTGCAGCCCATAGACATCTACATCTATCCTCATTTGCGAATCAAAATGCAGTTGCGTTGTCACCCGTGAGGACTTAGATGGAATGCCTCATTTCCAGTAGAAAGAGCTTCCGGCCACCTGCACTCACCAAGCGAAACGCAGAGGTAAACCTGTACTTCACGCTGGTTTTCTGTGAGGTCGTGATACCACCCCGGTTCGAGCCGGCCCATCCGTGCGCCAACAAAAGCTGCCGCGTGGCTCTACCACTGTTGAAACTGTATTGAGCAAATATAAAAACCTACAGCTTGGGAATAATTTAAAGTGACTGAGACTGACAATAGACTATTACTTTAGTTGGTTGAAAACTACATATTGTCATTGCAATAGGTAGTTAACGAAATAAAATTTACCATGCACTAGTCTATACGGTCCTGAGACCAACAAAATTCTTACGCTACAACTTAGGTTTATGAAATTGTTAGTGGACAAAGAAACAAAGAAAAATCAACATTGAACAAAAGCTATTATATTTCATTTGAAAGTAAAGAGAGGCAAAGCTCATCTCAGGGTTACATCGCTTAGAGTCGGGACAGCATCAAAAGCGGCTAAAGTTAGTAAAAGGTGTAAGTGTAAGCTTCTGGATGATGGTTTTATATTTGATGTAGGGACTATCGGTCTATGAGGTCCACGGATATCAAGTTTCTTTGGAAACTGTATCCGCGACTAGACGTCGCCGTTGGGACAAGATGGCTGTTTGTTTTCTCGCGCAAAGGAGATAGATAAAGGAGAAGATATTTAGCCATTTGGCGAGTCAACATAGGCAGCGTTTTTGGCACTGCACCGCGAGGAGTATGGATATTTGATAGTTTTTGTTTTTTTTATTCTTACAAATATTGTAAAAGTTGTTTTTTGAGATTTATAAAAAATATAATCAGCGGGTGTTTATTATGTGAAGTTGCAGACAATGTTCCTGCAACCAGACTATATCGCCCAGATATAGACTTATATTACCGTTATCATTATAGTATTAATATATTGTTGATTATATAAACATTTAATCTTGTTATTAAGCTGCTCTAATTGCAATATTTGCCACTTTGTAACCAGTAAAGAAATTAATTAAAATTATCTTGAGATAACATAATACAATTCTATTGAAGAATATAATATTATAAACAAACGTAGTGTGTGAAGCACCTTGACTAGATTGGACAATCTGTGCAAGGAGGCTGGTAGGAACTGAATTCGTAAAATCGAACACCGGGCTTAGTGCCGTGACTGACGCAAGCTGATGATGACGTTGATAACGACAATGAAGATTATTAAGAAATAAAATTTGCTCTTGCTGCTTTTATTCTGTGTTATTTTATGGCTCGGTAACTTGGACGCTCAAGTATATTTTATGTTAATTATATTTATATACATAGGAAAATTGGTTGCGTATCTGCTTGATAAGCCTCTTAATATTTTTTTCTGCTTTGGACATGTAACCCAAAGAAATACGACAAGTCTTGAGATACTGTTAGTGACGCATAACATTAATCCAAAGAAACCCAAATCCTGTACTAATCAATACTTTGGAAGAAATAAAAAGCATTGATTAGTACGCGAAAGCTTCCTTCCATGACTGCTGTAGGTAGCCATTTACGATAAAGCAATGTGTAAGTTCATTTGTCACTTTAACTTTATTAAAAAAAAAAACGAATTAAGAAGGAGACTCTTAGCTTTTGTAATAGATAGAAATCTGCGACATAATATGATAATTATTTAAGAAATTAATAAGGAAAAGCTCGACTTGATGATCATCCTTAAAATATCTTTGAAATAAATAATATGAGGAAAATATACATTTATCCGTTATAAAATTTATTGCACCATTAATTCCGTTTTTTCTTAAGAATTATAACATTAAAATTAAATTAGTTAGAGTTTAAACGCAATATTAAGTACAAATTAACCATAATATACTCGCCGATGAAAACGACGAAACTCACATAAATAGGAAATCAGTGAATAGAAATATTTTGGAGACATGTGAAATTTGCCATGGCTTGTATCCAGCCGTGGGCCATGTTCTCTAAATGCGTTGGTTAGTATTAGAATGTTATCTTATATTTTTTCAGACACTACCATATTTTGCTTCTGTATTTTCTCACTACATTTTTGTTACATTTAGAACCGAAAGGCTTCGGCATAATATACATGAACATTGTATTTACACATATTTTCATTTTCTTGATTTTATTAATTATATGGTTGTTCGGAAAGTAATTTCATTTTTCTTCAACACGAAACTCTTTTTTTCACAGCGAAATTTACTTTGGTTGACTATGCATCGTTATATATTTTGATAGCTCATATTATGTCAAGACATGCTAATGAAAATGTTCGACTGATTTCACGCAGTAGTTTTTGGATGCTACCTCTTCGAATATGATAAGTTAAAGGCAGCATTTTCGGCATGTTATACTTTTTTACTATATAAAAGGTAAACACTCGGTTCATGCAAAAAAATATCTGATGTGAACGAAGATAATATATTGACAGAATCCCAGTGCCAAAACTGGTTTGCAAAATTTCGGCTATTTTGATGTTGAAGATTTCTGTAGGAATAGTTGAAGCTGATGAGGACACAATAAATACATTAAAGTTGCAGCCTATTTACGTCCCACTGTTGTACAGGCCTCCCCTGATTTCTGAGAGGTTTTTAGGGCAAGAAATCGTCCACCACGCTGCCCTAATGCGTATTGGCGAACTTCACATTTTTTTTATAGGATAAGGGTGACAAACGAGCACACAGTCCACCTGATGGTAAGTGGTTGCTGCGGCCCATAGACATCTACATCTATCCTCTATTACTAATCAAAGGGTAGATGCGTTGTCACCCGTGAGGACTAAGATGTCTTCGAAAATATTTTTTTCTTATTTCTCAGAGATGCAGGTTTCCTCACGATGTTTTCCTTCACTGCCGAGCACGTGGTAAATCAGCACTTAAAATGTAATTCAAAATAAACCTTTATTTTGAATTACATTAGTTGATACAAAACTCTCGAATAAAAACTCGTGAGATGGCTGAAAGATTAAATTTATCGAATTCGATCGTTTATGGTCATTTGAAACGCCTAGGTTTAATCTCAAAGCTCGAAATATGGGTTATTTCTAAAAAAAGGTAATGCTATCTCTTTGGAGGGATTTGAAAAGAGTTGAGTTACTACCTGACAACACAATGATCAATTCTGAAGTGTACTGTCATCAGCTAGACAAATTAAATGATTCATTTAAATAGAAAAGGCCAGAATTGATCAATACAAAACGTGTAATGTTCCACCAAGATAATGCGAAACCAATTCGAAATCTCATACAAGGTGGTTAACCCGCCAAAAGCGTTTACAGATAGAAAGGTATATACTGCCACCCCCACTATATTCTCCAGATCCGGCCCCTTCTTATTATTATTATTTATTATTTTGATTATTATTTATTTTGGTCTCTAAAATTTTTAAAACATTAAAGTCTTTACTGCAAACGGGGAGGTCAAAAAACGCCTGGATCAGTTTTTTGCCGATAAAGAACAAACATTTTATGACAGTGGAATCATGCTACTGCCAGAAAGATGGCCAAGGTATTGGACCGTATAAGGTATTGGTATATATATATATTTTTTTTTTATAGGATAAGGGTGACAAACGAGCACACAGTCCACCTGATGGTAAGTGGTTGCTGCGGCCCATAGACATCTACATCTATCCTCAATTACAAGTCAAAATGTAGATGCGTTGTCACCCGTGAGGACTAAGATGGAATGCCTCATTTCCAGTAAAAAGGGCCTCCGGCCACCTGCACTCACCAAGCGAAACGCAGAGGTAAATCTCTACTTCACGCTGGTTTTCTGTGAGGTCGTGGTACCACCCCGGTTCGAGCCGGCCCATCCGTGTGACAGCAAGAGCTGCCGCGTGGCTCTACCACTGTTAAAATATATATATATATATATATATATATATATATATATATATATATATATATATATATATATATATATTAAATAAAACATTTTTGCACTATTAGAAAATTTTCTTTCATTTTCTTAAAAAAATGACATTTCGTACAACCCAATACTAGTTCTCACATCTGTCATTTTTTGTAAGCGGGTTTTTTGTAAGACTTGCAGTCAATTTTCGAAATCTTACTTAATAGAATCATTCGACTAAGAAGAAAAAATAACCCTTAATCAATTAACGTTTCATCCACACATCATATTATTAATGTGCATATTAAATAATTAAAAATTTTGTACAGCCGACTTCAATATAAGCGACTTCAGTACAGGTTATTTAAGAATAACTCAATAACCATTGGTCTGACCTTGATCAAATTCATATGGGACCACACGAGAACTATCAGCTTTCATATAAAAAGAATCATCGAAATCGGTTTGCCCAGTACAAAGTTATGAGGTAACACACATAAAAAAAAGCAAAAAAAAAACATACACTCGAATTGAGTACCGTCTCCTTTTTGGAACTCGGCAGAAAATAATCATCAACAAACCCAAAAATATTATTACATTGAGACTATTACAAAATATGGAGCAGATGTAAACTTAGTTAACTTTAATAAGTAATATCTTTTAAGTTACCGCATAAATAATGCCTACAATCTTAAATAATTTTTCCCTCGAGATCTGCGGCCCGATTTTAGTAATGATACGGATGAGAATCGACATGTATGTGTTGAACCATATAGTCCACTTGAATTCGTAGCTCATCTACGCGCAGCTACGAGATGCGATGCTACGATTTTCCGTAGCAGTGTTATTTCGTATGACGCCGCGATTGCACGCCCGTCGTCCTCTTGCTCTCTCTTGTCCTGTAAATCTCCCTCTTCAACTTCAAATTTATTTCTTCTTTCCGTAATTAAAAGCAATAATTAGAATTATAACAGAAACGTGTGATGTTTAAATATTGAAGTGTTTTATAAACGTTAAAAGTGTTTGTTGATCATACTGTTTATTTATTTTTCGTTTTTATTTTAAATTTGGAACGCAGTCGATGTTACGGCTGTTTATTGTTATGTAACAGGTTTGTTTGTATATATATTTTAAAAAGTTTTGATTTATTTCCTTTACACCCGGAAGTGCTAAAACTGATTTACAATAGAGAATTTATTATCTTAGATTAATTATAAAAATCCATTATTTAAATTTAAAAGTGTAACTCATAGTCGTTAGTATTATAACTGGAATACAAATATTAACCAACTCTTATTATCTCATTCCTATATCCGGCTCTGGTAATATATTTATACCACATAAAGACTATAGTAAAACTCTTTTGTTATAAAGTCATTGAAATTTGTCAATTAACTTATATATACATAAAATACAGTCGATTTTAATTTGGATAAAAATTAAATAACTAAATGTTGTAATAAGTAACTATTATTATAGCCTTTTATTGCTGAAAAAAAAAACATTTTTACCATCAATTTTTATATTTTTTTATTTTATATGTCATAATTATTGATTTATAAATTATGCATCGACCAATGGAGTATAAAATCATTTTTGCAATTACAAATAAAAAATATTTGGGTAATTTCTAACTAGTATTGAAGTAGTCCGATACTTAATAATTTTTGCTGGAGACGAGGCATTCCATTTTAGTCCTGACTGGTGACAACGCATCTGTATTTTGATTATTAATTGAGGATAGATGTAGATGTCTATGGATCACAGCAACCACTTACCAGGTGGACCGTGTGCTCGTTTGTCACCCAAAATATTATTATTACCGCCACTCATTCTACTGTACTATTTACATTTTATATAGCCTACATATTCATCCATAAAAAGTTTACAAGTACACTTTCACATCATAGTTTTATTGTTAAAATTTATTATAAATAGGAATCCAATTTTCTGTATTTTATTTTTTTAAACATAATAAAATCTTCAATAATAATAATAAAAATTATAAATATATTTCTATTTTCGTGACCAGTAATCGTGATAAGTAACTTGTTATATAACTTGAACAAGTGAACATAGGAGCCCTTTGAATGAGATTAATAACTATGTAAAAATATATCATGTCCATAAATATGTTTAATATAAAATTAAAGCGACAAGCAAACTTACAGTTCACCTGATAGTAAGAGGCTGCTGCAGTCCATGGATCTGCAATTAATTTTGAATAAGGAAAGCTACAGATGCGATGTCACTTTCGAGGACTAAGAATGAATGTCTCGCAGCCTATAATCGCACGAGTTCTCTTTACCATTTAGATCTTTTTCTATACAGAAGTAGAACTTGGTAAGGGGATAATGCCCAGACGGACAATAAGGGAATATAAACGCCTAAAAATAATAGCAGTAGTTATAACTTATAATTGGTTACAAAATCATGTGCAAATTTATAATGAAAAAAATATAGACATTTTTTTATTTAAATTCTTGCTATGAATGTAAGAAAAATCCTTGAACTTGAATATATGAGATTTTTCAGACGGGCAGATCTTTGGTTCTAGCAGATTTGCCCGTGTCTGCCCGTGATCCGTATTTTTTGAAGTACTTAGGCAGCACATAAGTCAATCGTGCAAGGTATTTGATATTACGATTGCCAAATCACCTGCTAGGTTTCGTGATTTATCTTTAATTCTTCCAACTACAGGAGAGGCTCATGTCCATCAGTGGACTTTACTAGGTGGCAGGACTTACCTTTTCTGCATAGGAATTCGTTCTGAGTAGGTCCTATCCTCTTACGTATTTCTATCGCCGTACTTTCACTGCTGTGGTCAATCAGAAGGGTACAGATAATTAGTGTAATTACAGGCTATTTAGAGATGACAATGTATCTTGAGTCTTCTTTGTTTTAACGTTAGCTCCAGGTGTCCATGGACAGTAATAGGTACTCATCATGAGGTGAACTGTAAAATTTGTTTATCACTTCAGTTTTATAAAAAATAGTAGAGACATGCTGCAGCGTATTACTCAGCGTATTAGGTCACCACAACTAGAAACGGACCGTGCTTGTTCAGAATACCAGCGTGAAGTAGCTGCATAATACTGCTGTGATTTTTATAATGAATGATGCAAACCGCATATTTTAAGGGTGGCAAATTAGTGGTGTAATACTTCTGATGGATGGTAAATTGTATGATTTCCTGTAGATTGGTGAGTGAGAAGAATTAATATGTTATTTTTATTAATGTGATTGGTTTTAACCATTGAAATAAAAGTAAACATAATTAAAGAAATACATGCTGGATTTAGAAAGGGGATGGGGGGTACGGATCAAGTCTTTTCCATGCGCATGATTGCGGGAGAAATTTTTGGCCAAAAACCAGAAAGTTTTTTGTGCGTTCATGGATTTGGAAAGGGCTTATGAGAGAGTGAACAGGAACATGTTATGGCAAACACTGAACTCATTTGGGTTGAGCGCTGGTCTGATACAGGCATTGAAGTCTCTATATAGGGACTCTAGTGCCTGTGTCAGGATCAACGGGGCCTACTCGGACTGGTTTGGCATCCATAAAGGCTGTTCAACCTGTTTATGGACAGTTGTTTGCAAAATTTGAAAGTTGAAGAATGTGGGTTGAGAATGGGTGAGTCAACCGTCAAATGCCTTTTTGTACGCCGATGATCAAGTCATATTTGCATCGTCGGCGGCCGAGTTGCAAATGATGGTTACTTTAATGAATTGGTCATTGAAAGAAAGGGGTATGAAAGTGAACGCAAGTAAGACGAAAGTTATGGTTTTTGAAAGAGAAGAAAGTAAAACGATATGTGAAATAAGAATAGAAGGGGAGTTGGTAGAGCAAGTAGATGAATTTGTGTATTTGGGATGTGTGTTTAGCAAGGATGGTAGATATGAAAAGGATATAGAACGACGAGTGAATGCAGGAAATAGAGTGAATGGGGCTCTACACTCTATTGTGAAAAGTCAGAATGTGTCCAAAAAGGCACGTATGGCAATTCACAATGCTGTGTTAGTGCCTACTTTAATGTATGGTAGTGAAAGTTAGGTGTGGCAGAAGAAGCACGAGAGTAGAATAAATGCTGTAGAAATGCGGTCATTAAGGAGTATGTTAGGGATGAATCTGAAGGACAGAGTGAGAAATTGTTTAATAAGAGAAGAGTGTGGTTTGCAAGATGATGTTGTGACCAGGATTAAGAAAGGAATACTTCGGTGGTTTGGTCATGTAGAAAGAATGAATGAGGAAAGAGTGACAAAGCAAATTTATGTTGCAGAGGTGAACGGCAGAGTCGGGAAGGGTCGCCCTAGGCGAAAGTTTATCGACCAAATTGGCGATATATTGAAAATGGGCCAAATCAAGAGTACCTTTAACCGACGAGCGTGTATGCGTAGGTATATGGATGTGGAGGAAGCGAGAGAGGTCTGTCAGGATCGTGCCAAATGGATGTCCATAGTCTTTGCCTACCCCTCTGGGTGACAGGCGTGAGTGTTTATGTATGTATGTATGAAAAAAGCAAATTGTAAGATAACAAAGAATAGTGAGAAATTGAACTAAGTTAGTAAGTAGAATTATATCTAACAGTTAAATATATAAATAACAGCATACTTTGTATCTGTATATATTTATCAATTTCGTCAGTTTAAAATCTTTACTGTATATTTATAAATTATATTAATCTAGCAAATTAGTATTATCGTCAGCATCATCATAACTACAATCCGTCACAATTCCACTGCTTAAATATACTGTATGAGGGAACATAATATGCTACCACAACTAGTTACATCATGTGCCGTGCATGGAGCCTGGGTCCGGTCATGGCGCTCAACGATGTTAGCCGAAAAGAGAACGGTCTTGTGGGCGTTGATGCATATTTATTTATAAAAATAATATTCTTTGCATGTGCCGCAACGGTCACGGCCATGGTATGGGACGGTGTAGTGGGTAGAGACCTTTACATTTACATTCACATTTAGTAGATTTTCTAAAATGTTTAAATATGTTCTACTTTATGTATGTTTTAAAACGATTTAAACTTTTATAATATTTTAAATGAATATGATATTTTTTTTAATTTATAAAACTATTACTTAAATGAAATATTACAAATACTTATGAAGAAAACACAAAACAGAAAGTTTTGATTTATCAATTATTAAAGGGTCAGGGTTCTTTTATAAAATAAAAAATACACATGCACATAATAATAATTAGACGATTCTTTAGCCTTGGTATATTTACTGAGCGTTTTTTGCGGAGTTGCAGTTTCAAATTCCGCACGAAGCAATATTTATGGCCTTCAAGTAATTGTTCCTGGTCGGGATATTTGTTCGTATATAATATTATTCTAGTGGTTACGCGTCCACGATACAAAAGGAAATTCCAAGTATATAACATTCACGTACCTATTCACGTATTCACACATATATATATATATATATATATATATATATATATATATATATATAAAAATAAGAGGTATAAAATTTGACGCACTCATCATCATCATCATTACAGCCTTTCATAAGTCCACTGCTGAACATAGGCCTCCCTCAAGGAATGCCACAAAGCACGGTCCTGAGCCACCTGCATCCATCGACTTCCTGCATGTCTCACCAGGTCGTCACTCCATCTCGTGGGGGGTCGCCCTACACTTCGCCTCCCGGTACGAGGCTGCCACTCAAAAACCTTTCTTCCCCATCGGTTGTCGGTTCTTCGAGCTATATGGCCGGCCCACTGCCACTTCAGCTTACTAATCCGTTGGGCTATGTCGGTTACTCTGGTTCTACTGCGGATATACTCATTTCTAATTTTATCACGCAGAGAAACCCCGAGCATAGCCCTCTCCATAGCTCGTTGAGCGACCTTGAGCTTTCTCATACGGCCAGCAGTGAAGGATCACATCTCAGATCCGTAAATCATCACTGGCAACACGCATTTGTTGCACAATTTAACAATCACATAATTTGACGCACTGATTGAGAGGAAATACTTCCAAGTAATTTCAAAATAAATTTAAAATAAGCAATTTCTGAGTATTTTTGCATAAGAGTCCATCCGAGTAGATGCAACGTAGAAGTTTTTTAATTATATAGAAATAAAGTAGAGAAACAAGCACACAGTCCACCTAATGGTAAGTGGATGCTGTGGCCCATAGATATCTACACTTGTCCTTGATTAATAATCAAAATGTAGATGCGTTGTCACCCCTGAGGACTAAAATGAATGCCTCGTTTCCAGTGAAATGGGTCTCTGGTTCTATATAATCACCATACGAAACACAGCAGCATTTAAGCTGCTATTTTACACTGGTATTCTGTGAGAGCGTGGTCCTACCCCGGTCGAGTCGACCCATTCGTGCTGCAACCATAATATAGCTGCAGGCTTGGCTCTACTATTTTTTTCGGTTTAAAGAGCATGATTAATAAGTAAAACTTCAGGTTGCGAGGGATGCTATTATAGTTATCATAGGTGAAAAGCGATGCATTTTTGTGTTGGTTGGCAAATGTCCGCGGCTCGCAATATCCACTTACGATCAAATGGGCTGTCAGCTCATTTATCAATCTAATTTTGGTAATATGTCTATAGAGTAACTATTAACTTCATGGTGTTTTCATAATCCCAACTGAATCCTACATTACAGATATTACTGACTGTTTCAAATATTGTCAGTATCATTAAGATGCTTGGGACCTTCAAGTTTACATATCATTAAACCGGTTGATACAAATGAGGCAGTAAACAAACCGGGATTTAAGCCAGGTCGCTAAATGAGGCTAATGTACTCTCTCTTAAATTAAAATAAAGAAAACTTCATGACTTTGGAATCAAATGAATAAAAAAGGATATATATAAAGCATGAATGCTCATAAGTCTATTATTGTAGATGGTGGTGACCACATTGATCAGGCCTCCGAAGTTCGCAACTTGGATGTAATTATGGACTGTAGACTGTGATTTGAAAATACTGTAAAAATTATTTTTAAAAATTAAAAGTATTGTGTAATATTAGGCTTGAGGGAAGAATTAAAGGTTTGATTTTGTGAATCTTTGATACATTACATACATGGTAGATCCATGCTGCACTATGGTTATAGCACGAAGTATGTTGTAGCACGAAGGGGTCGGCTCGACCGAGGAAGGACCACGCTTTCACAGAATACCAGCGTAAAATAGTAGTTTAACGCTGCTGTGTTTCATATGGTGAGTGAAGAGTACCGGAGACCCATTTTACTGGAAACGAGGCATTCCATCTTAGTCCTCACGGGTGACAGCGCATCTGCATTTTGATTCGTAATCGATGATAGATGTCTATGGGCCACAGCATTCACTTACCATCAGGTGGACTGTGTGCTCGTTTGTCACACTTATCCTATAAAAAAAAACATTCGAAGCTTGTTTTCGAACATTATACTGATATTGTCGTGGAAGTACGTCTGTTTGCACGATCAAAATTTGTTATTCAAGGAGAGCATTTTGCTTGCTCTGGGTTCTGTTAACGAATTCCTCGTAGAGCTCACGTGACTCCTTTGTTAAATCATCCCAAACTTGTAAATATAAAATCTTGTAGATCAATTCATCACGATCTTTCTCACGAGAGAATATACATTTGATGGATCTAAGACACAATACCACAAAACCGCGCTTGGTAGCTTTCAATATGCTACCACTAAGTTCCCACTTCTGTTCAAAAATTGCAAACCGATTCGTGCTTTTAAGATTAAATCGAAAGAGTATCTTTTAAATTTACAAAATTAGCAGAACTATTGCTGTAGCGATGTGTTACAACTTTTTATAGAAGAGGGGGCAAACGAACATGCCGCTCACCTGATGCTAAATGTCGACCGCCGCACATGAACAATTGCAACATCGGAGGAATTGCAGGTGCGTTGCCGGCCTTTTGAAAAGGAGTAAACTCATTTTTTTAAGTTCCCTAAGTCGTATCGGTCCGGAAAAATCGCTGATGATGAACGATTCCACAAAGTCTTCGTGCAAGGATGAAATCTCCTATTAAATTGCACAGGATAGAGGTAAGATATATATTGTGGCGATGTGCGTTGGTGAAATTTGGCGGCTTGAATTAATCCGAGCAAGTCCTCAAAGCACTCCCCGAAGTAAATGCGATTAAAAATGCAAAGGAATGCAACATCACTCCGCAGTGCCAGTGAATCGAGACAATTGGAGAGAACTCGGTCGTCGACGATTCGAGCCGCTCTGGCTGGATGCGGTTGAGTGGAAGGAGCTGGCACTAGGGAGCCCCGGCTGAGAGGTGGGACAGTCCATGTGAGCCCGGACCTGCACCTTGTAAAGTTGCAAGCAGTGTGCTGGCATGGATTACTGTCCCGCTCTGCTGAGCATGCCAAGCTTTTTATATGCCAATTTGGCCTTCTCTTCCAAGTAACTACAAAACTACACATCATTCGATATGCCGACGCCGAGGATTCTAATAATGGCTGAGGCAACAGGGGAAGTGTCCTGAAACCGAGGAGATACGACAAAGGGGTTCTATTTAGTGGTAAACGCGCAAACATCTGTCTTCTGGGAATTGAACAGAGCTAGGTTTAGTTGTAGTAGTAGTAGTATTGCTATAGTAGTATTTATTTAAATTTTCTAATGAACATTATGTTTTTTATTTAATTAATTATTTAACTATTACTTTTTTATTTAAATATTACAACTTACAGTCGCTTCTTTATTTATTGAAATATTTCATTTACTACTACCATGTAATTATTATTTTTTAAATTTATTAATTGTATGATAATATTTGTACATAATATGATAAAAAAATTATTTCGTGTGTATATTTCATATTTGTTGAAGTCGAATAAATTATTATTATTTTTAACATATACACTAACACAAGCACAAGCTATACGTTGGACACAAATATAACGAATATATAAAAAATTCTATCTTATTACTAAATTGATTGGAACTTGTACTTGCATTTTCCAAGTTAAAGCGAAGAATTACGAAATGCCCGAAGCATTTTTACGTGTCGATAGCTTAAGCGGTCGTCAAAGTTAAGTAACGTCCCTGCGGTCAACAATTTGTTCTAGACTCTTTCAGCATTTATTTCTCTCTCTCTATTTTATAAGGTCCTAACTGGAGTTTTATTGGCTTTTCATGGTTAGTATTTTAGGCATTTTTGAGATAAAACAGCTAAATTTAGACCTAAAGCTTTGTCAGTTGTACCAGGAAAGAGTTTTTAAATTCATTGTTTAAAATGATATATTAATTACTGTTGAGATAAATTATTTGAAATAAAAATGAAAATAATTCCCCAGCATGAAAAATGAATAATACTAAAGCTGCCTTTACAGAATGAACTTTAGTTTCAATAACAAATTTTTAATATTACTAAGTGCTTTCTTCTTCAGTAATCAATTTTTCGGTACTGATAAATAAAAACAGGAATATAACATTTTATGTTTCGTTTTTTCTGGTACATTTATAGAGATTACAAACTTATTTGTAGCAATGTGTATGCTTTCATTTTTGTATGGAACATCTTAAGATCTAGTGATGTATGTGAATACTCCCTGCTTGATTATCCATCATATATTTTGTTTATTTAGGTGAAATTAAAAGATATACTTATATTTCTCCCAAGAAGCCGTAACAGATCGGAGGATGAGCGCTCGTTATAAATTTCACAGAAGGCGAGTAACCCGGGTTCGATCCCCGCCGGCACCAATAAAATTGTTAATTATAATATTAAGTCCAATAGTAATTAATAATAAATCCCACACGAAACAAGTATTTGTATGGAGTAAAAATAATTGTTCCGTGTCTGGATGTTTGTCCTTGTGAAATTTATGTGGAGGTAACGTTTATTTTAAACAGAATTAAACAGAATAAGTGATTTTTAACCAAATGATCGATGGTAAAGGAAACCTGTATGTCTAAGTAATAAACTATTATTAGTACAGGTTATGAAGTCTGCGAACACGCATTGGAGCAGCGACTTTTTGCTCAAAATTTTCTCAGAAATGAGAGGAGGCCTTTACCCAATTGTGGGACGTATTAAGTCTGTAACTTAAGCTTAGCGTATACTCCATTAAGAATAATTTTGTTTCATCAGGATAACAAGAGCTTAATAATGCTTAAACATTTTTACTAAAATTAATAATACACGAAAAGGCCAATAATAGTTATCCACAAAGTAAATAACCAAACATAACACTGTAAATCTAATAATACAATACAAAATAAATTCGGTAAGCCTAAGCATTAACAAATTAATTGAAATATTAATATTACTTACTTTCATGACGTACATACATATACACATACAAATATATACACGGACAAAAGACATACATAATTACACTTACAAACACACACATATGAATATATAAATACAAATATATTTTGGTGATATTTTTATTATAGAAAGTAGATAAAAATTAAAAAGAATTTTTTTACAGTAAGTTGATATTTAAATTTAATGTACTAGTATTTTCTAAAAAGTAAATGGATTTTGAAATTCGCTATGTGATATGACTCCATTTCTGCCTAGGAATCCGTCTGGGTACCCTCTTACCTATTTCTGCCGCCAATCCGCAGGACTGCTAGTGCTGTGTCCCGATATAAAGAATATTTAGAGCCGGTATAATTACAGGTTGTGAAGCGTTCCATCTTCCTTTTTTTTAAATAAAAAATACATCCGTGAGTGTTGTGGAAAACTCGGTAGGAACGAAATTTCTTTTTGTAGTATATTATATTATATTATATTACTGATTAACAAATACAAATAAATGATTTACTAGCGTCTATTAAAATGAAGCGTCATTTAATATAACATAATATTTCTTTTATGGTAAGCTAAGAAAACGTGCGAGGGAGATGAATATTATTCCATCACGCTTCCTTATAGCCGCCAAGGCCGTCTACACTACGTCTCAAGGGGTCGTGACGGCAAAATCTTAGACTTTTTCTCGCCTAGCCCTAATCCGCCAAATACGTACCGTCCGATAAGGAACTTCGTTCCAACAAGGTGCTCGTAGTCTTCTTCGCTTAAAGTTGGCTGCAGTTATACTGTACTGCTTTTATATACATATATAAAATATTTTAAACGTTAGTCAAACTGGAAAAGAAGCACAAAGAAAAATATATCAAATTATTCTGTTTTACAAAGCAAAATAACAAGCTTTCAATAATCACGAAGCATGTACTTGTCCAATAAACGTGGGTACATATTATGATTTAGTGACATTCGTAAAAAAAAATTTAAGCATCAGTTCATTTTTCTAAATTTAAATAAACGTAGTGTACGAAGTGTGGACCTTATATTTAAAAGAAAAATTATCTGTACGTGACACGATATAAAGTTCACATTTCAATGCCTATATATTCAGAAAAATGATCGTACGTGACATGATATAAACTTTACACTTCAATGCCTCACTTTGAGCCGAGTTAGTATTGAGTCTACAATGTGACGGCTTTAAGTGACCTGGTAATATTTTGTCAAAATGGTATTTTATGGCAATCTTATAATTTATTTCCAAGTTTAATTTATTTTTGATGGTTACTCACATAAAAGTTGTTCAAAATGATTCATTTTCATAGTTATAACTATGATTGATTTTTTACTATTCCGTGATCTCTATGGCGATGGTATGGTTGTAAGGCAATTAAGAGCTAAGCAACTCCTACAACACATTGTAGACATAGTAGTGAATTAAATATGACCACAACAGCGATCATAATAGATTTTACAAATCGCAGTAATACTGGTATTCCTGGACCTGCATAGCTGCTTGCACAAAGTAAAAAAAGACAATGACAGAATGTAAGGTGTTGCGTTGGTAAAACTTTGCATTAGTATTCTGTATAAAACATTTATCAATTTCGCTAATGAAAATTAAAGGTGGTAACTGATTTTTTTGTAGACTGGTCCGTCTTAAAAGAGAATAGATGCTCAATTTCATATGTCATTTAATAATTATAACCATAGACAAATTTGAAACAAAATAATATGTGATCTTGTAAGTAGGTAATTCAAGTTATAGGAAAATTCAGTTAATTATAGTTTTTTTGTGAAATCTATTTACACTAACAAAACATAAGCAGTTTTAGCACTTTAGTCTTACCTCATTTTCTTAGTAACATTTTTCTTTTTTCTTTTTTCAGGCATAGGAAATAACTGTGTGCTGTTCAAATAAAACGTTTCGTGTTACCAATAATTGTTCAAAAAGAATACATCGAGAGAATTGTGATAAAAAATTAAAAAGAGAGAGAATCCAGTGTCTTCTTTATTTAATGTTATAATCATATTTGTTGATCGTTAAAGTTACAATTTTCGCGCGTTAATCGTTGCCAATAAGATATATAAAATATTCGATGTTATTTAGCTATTTCGTAAAAGAGTAAGTGTTATCACGTTAATATTATTGCATTATTATATTTTACCCGTAATAATTCAGTTATAAAGTTAGTCCTAAAATAATTTATAAAATCTTGGTTATAATTTCTGTGTGACACTAGTGACGTCTCAAGAGTCAACAATGACGAAGAACTTTCTTACGGTCACCAACATTGTGAACGAGGGCATCAAGGGCAGCAAGATCACTAAGCTCGGCCTTTCAAAATACCTGTCTCAATCACTGTAAGTATTTATTTTAATAAACATTTCATTGTTTAGCTTTTATAGTTCTATTATATAAAAATAATGTTTGTCTAAGGAATTTAGAGTTCGAGATAGTTGAAATAAAATCGTAAAAATAACATTTACTAATTTTATCACCATTTAATTAAATTTTAGAATCAGTTTATATTAATTTCCATCTATTATATTTAACGGTTTATGTATTCGCAAAATATACACATATAAGCAATGGAAATGTTCGTTATGAATTATGAGTCCTGAGACAGGGAGTTTGCTGTTGTTAAATGACTTATTTTCCTACTTAATTAATTGCTATATTAGAATACTTGACTGTTTACATATCACTTGAGAAGAACGACCA
Organism: Parnassius glacialis; assembly: GCA_033319125.1. Taxonomy (NCBI): domain Eukaryota; kingdom Metazoa; phylum Arthropoda; class Insecta; order Lepidoptera; family Papilionidae; genus Parnassius; species Parnassius glacialis. The sequence goes on along the minus strand of JAVANC010000002.1, from coordinate 16,612,786 downwards.
CTATTGTATATGTAATTGTTTTGGATATATTATATTTTATTTTATTAGGTAACGTAAAAATATAATAATGATACAAACTGCAAATAACAGTGGCAAACACTCTAGCTACAGTGCGACAAGTATTTGTCTATCAAACATAATTTGGGGCATTTTTGTAAATCCACGTCTTTTCGCATTACAAATTTAAAATTCTCGAGTGACAGCCTGGTAGCAGTACGCAGAGTGTAAGGCGTCCCCCCAATAGATGAAGAGACGACCAGGAAAGTCGATGAATGAAGATGGCTTAGAACCGTGTTTGGCAGTAATTGCGGGAGATTTATGTTTTACAGTTGAATTGTGAGGGGGTGTAATATCATCAACATATACCTGTATTCTTATTTGATATAAACAGTACGCCTATGAGGTTAAAGTTTTCTATATTTTCAGGAAGAATTTAAGTTAACTTATATATGAAATTAAACATAATTAAAACAAGAACATTAATAGCGGTAACAATATCAAAGTCAATGTAGATAGTCGTATGTAAATACATAGATATTGGTAAATGTAGGTAATATATAAACGTGAGTAAATTATTTCTTATCTTAGGAATATGTAAGCACTACATTTTACACTTATCTATACTTGTATGTATATGTTGCTTAAGTATTGCGCCCGATTAAATTTTCATAGCTCGTGAGTAAGACAAGCTCGTTCACTGTCGGTGCCTCAAAATAAGTACTGAATAATTACTTTTTAGGCGGTGACGTTAGTCATTTAGAAAACCCTTGCAATGGGATTCCGCTAATAGATATTGGAACAGCATGGTGGAATGATATTTCCTGTCTTAAAACCATTTCACAAATAAGAGATAGCCTGTGCCCAGCGGAGTCACGTTAAATACTCTTTATTACTTTGCTTGCCTAGTTTGTGCTTGTTTTTTCAGCTGCCACAAATACTTTAATTGAAAGAAGTGATTTTATTTATTTACTTCATACCATATTGAAAAAAAATACTATACGCTTATGTATGTTATTTTTTAAGCTCAACATTTATTATTTTAAGAAAATCTGGAGCACAGTTTGCTGGTATAATATATGAAGTGAATATTTCTTAGAGCCAGTATGAAGGGCCATTGCTTCAAGCCCTCTTCACGTGCGAGCTTTGCTTCTTTTGTGATTCTGTAGGTCGTAAGTAGAAAGTTTATTATAAACTTTCCCTTATAGGATAACGAGAAAAGAATAAATATATCTAGACATGAACAACGCTAGTGGACCTGACGGTATTCCAGCTATAGTTCTAAAGGTCTGTGCACCTGAGTTGTCTTCTGTGTTGACACGCTTGTTTCACCTCTCATTCAGAACTGGAATAGTGCCCAAATCTTGGAAGCTGGCCAATGTGCAGCCTGTGTCTAAAAAAGGTAGCCGTACCGACCCTGCCAACCATCGGCCAATTTCAATTACCTCATTACTCTGCAAGATTATGGAGCGAATATTGAACGACCACTTCATAGCATACCTAGAACAACATGATTGTGATTGTACGGGTTTCACCGAAATCGATCAACTGGGGACCATCTAGCGTATGCCACTCACATATGGAGCGAAGCCCTCGAAAACAGAGGTGAAGTACTTGCTGTTTCGATGATTCGAAGGCCTTTGACAGGGTTTGGAACATTAGTCTATTGGGCAAGCTTTCAGCGTACGGCTTATCCCTTGGCCTGATTGTCTGAGTGAAAGACTTTCTGAGTGAAAGGTCTCTCCGGGTCGTCGTCGATGGCTGCTCATCCGTTACTATGGCGACTAACGCCAGTATTCGTCAGAGGTCCGTTCTCTCCGCAACTCTCTTTCTGCTGCATATAAATGATCTGCTCATTCCCGGTATATATGGGTATGCAGACGACAGCACAGTTGTGGAGAGATACCAACAAAGTGGCTGGGCCAGTCGGGATCAAATTCAGTCAGAAAGAGAGGCTATGGTTGAGTGTGTGAGTCTCACACTACAGGCAGTCTCCGAATGGGGCTATGACAATCTCGTGAGATTTAACAAGTGGTAAAATTAAAAAATTTCTACAAGCTACCTTAATATATATATAAAATGAGAACATCGCCAATGTAGTCGAAGTCGAGTAAATACGCATTATTAAGGATTACTGAAAAACTACTGGTCAGATCTTGATCAAATTTATATGGAACTATAAAAGAAGCACTAGCTTTTCAATAAAAAAGAATCGTCAAAATCGGTTCACGCAGAAAAAAGTTCTGAAGTAACACACATAAAAAAAATTGTAAGCTCGTATGTTACACTAATTCTATAAAAAAGTAGAAAGCAATAGAAACAAGATATACTATAACCGTAGTGATCTATACCGCTACTGCAATAACATGGCTGGTTAATTATATTTCTAAAATATTTCGTTTAAAAATGAAAACCTTAAAGTCTTACACATAAGAAGTGACTCAGAGTGACTTTTTTGCTCGATGATTGTAACATTTGCAAAATGGTCAGTCTTAAAATCGAACGCAATACTCGTGCTGACTGCATAGTGCTAATATTGAGTCGCATTGAAGTAGAAAACTACGTTAATTCTACGCACTTTTTCCAGCTAAGATCTTAATGTTTTTTTTGTTTTAAACAAAAGGGACATTATAATATGTCATGACTAATTCCGAATTGCCATTACATCTAGGTGTGTTTGATTGCTTTCGTGTAAAATAAGGTTTAATAAAGAGCAAGAAATATCAGCGACAGTAGGTTTCTTTATTCACGCGGAAGCCTTTCTAAACAAAATATTATATTTGTCTTTGAGAGATGATCAGTTTCTATTCGCTAACTTCGATGACATCGAAAAGACTCACTTTATAGTAAATCGTCTCGTATGCTATGAAGATTTTTCATAAGAGCTACCGTGACTAATAACATACACGACTCAGTGTTCTACAAAACGACTATCATTAAGATGTCAACAAAAGTTTCGGATGTACATCCTCGGCTAGTTACTGTCGCTGGTGACAAGAAGTTCGCTTGTTTGTTTTCCCCAAGTCTTGAGTATAACAATTTACCAAAGAAATATAGCCAGCGAATTCCATCCAGACTACGGCTATAATACATTATTTTATGATTTGAATAATCGTATATGGCTTGTAAATACCGCTTTTTTTGTTACTGCTGGCTACAAAAAGATTTTATCTTTATGTTGCGTTAAAATTGCGCAATAAATAAAATTATAACGATTTTGTAAATGAACACGAACTACATACAATATTTGATATAAAAACATCTGAGATATTCCTCACGTATTTAATTTTACCGTTATAAAAGTTCAGTCGTATATGTTGTACAATGATGATTTGGCCATCTGCCAAGTATCATACATAAGTTTTTGTTACCTCTAACGTATATAAAAGAAATCGTACAACAAAGAAAGTAATATCACGGATTTATTATTTTCCCTCTAATACAAGGTTTTCCAAATGTCGTTGTCTACTTAGGGCAAGCTATTAATACTATTCCGTTATTAATACTAAGCTGTATGAGGTCTATTTTTATAATATTGAATGTTATTTTTTTAATTTTCTGTAAGTACTTTATCATAAATACACATGTGAAAACAACAGTTTTTGGAAAAGTTATTTTTATCTATCACGTGAAAATACGTATACGTTTTTATACAAGTTTTACTACAATGTTACTTTGGCTCGACCCGTAAAAATAAAATTCTTAAGTATGTACATAACATTATGTCATCACGCGATCTACAATAGAAAATGTGTAGTAAACGTAATTTTTTGGATACGCGTGTAGAAACTTCTTCAGAATCTTCTCTTGATGGAAACTCCTTTCAGTGTTAATAATCTATTCGCTGTGTTAACATTGAAAGTAGTTGGCGGTTATGAGCTTAATTGTATACCATCAACTTTACTTAGTGACACACGAAATATTTTTGCATGGTATGAATTTCCGTATACATATATATATTTATGTATGCCAGTTTTATCGCTCCCATAAATCATAAGTTAGTTGTCGGAGTTTACGCAAGCACCCCCGAATGACATGAACATATTTTAACTACATGTAAAGTTTCATTACATGCACGGAATTCTTTCAGACTTCCTGACTCCATCACCCTTTCAATGTTTACGTATGTGTCCAACAGTGAGACGTTTGTAGGTATTTTACTTTAGATATTATAAAAATATCTATAATGCGTAATAGTAAGTGTAACATTTAGCGTAGCGAACACTATATACTCGTAAAGCTTTTGCTATCTACAGATCTACTGAACTGCTCAAATAATTTCTTCATTTTTGCAGTAATCGCTATGCTTGGAAGATAATTACTTCCATTACAACCTTTAAAGACCACTGCAGAACATAGGCCATAGATTGCCTCTTAGGGGAAATTACAATATGGGATATTGGATATTCTTACACCGCTACTCCACGGCAAGAGATAATTACTTAATAGTTTCTATATTGAAAGCATTATACGGTGGAAATGGGCACCAGTTTTAAATGTTTTTTCATGAAGAAACACTCATTCCTGCAAAGATACGCTGCTACCATCTCTTTTTTACTGTATCGTGATTTCGGCTAGCGATCCGATATGGCCCAAATAGGCGTCCATACTTCCGATACATAATAAAAAATAAAACTTGTGGAATAGTTGTAAACTGAAGTGACAAACGAACTTACAATACACCTGATGGTAAGTGAGCTATAGATGAGTTGTCACTTCTGAGGACTAATATGGGATATGTCACAGCCTGTAATTATGGCTTTCTACGCCATAAACAACAACAATGCAAGAGCACTGCTATTTGAATCCTAGATGAAAAGGGAAAATGGCTAAACATTGGCTAGATTGTCACTGAGCACGCGCTACCTGCACCCATCGATTTCCAGCATGTTTCATCAGGTCATCACTGAATCCAAAAATATAATTATATAGTTATTCTAGCTGACCTGACAAACGTTGTTTTGCCATATACATTATTTCTAGGAAATATTTTTATGTATTTTTGAATGCTAAAACATAATAAAATAAAATTAAAATATTTGTCAAACAATAAAAAAATATTTACCGATGGGTCACCCTTATCGTTTAGGGGTTTGAAAAATAGATGTTGTCCGATTCTCATACCTACCCGATATACACACAAAATTTCATACAAATCAATTCAGCCGTTTTGGAGGAGTTGGTAACAAACACCGCGACACGAGAATTTTATATATTAGATGGTTAATATAATTATATGGTTTTCGAATTTAGCTACTCTTCGTCACTTTAATGTAATTCAGTAAATTGCCACGGGCAAAACTAAGTTTAGAATAATTGTGCTCTTTAAAATTTTATTAATCTCTAAAAATTCGAAGCTCTCGCGGTAAAATTCAATATGAACAATACATTAAAAAAATCGACTTCGAGCCCCGTGTAAGACCAATGAAATTTTATGTGCTGATTTACAAACGTGCTCCACTGTTATATTATTGAGAGAAAACTGATGTCTAAGAAAATAAAATACGTTTCAGGGTTACTTTAAATTTAGCAACACGCATTTAGGTTAGCGCGACGGACTTTTATTGTCATTGGAGAAAACTGAAGGGAACGTGCGTCATCTCAAGGAGATAATGAAAGAAATAAAAATACGCCACTGTTATCCAGTGTTAGCAGTCTCCAATATTTCCAAATTGTTTTTTTTAACTTTACCTTAACCTACTACCTATTTTAAAACGAATGGGTCGGCCCGACCAAGTAAGGACCTTGCTTTCACAGAATACCAGAGTAAAATAACAAGCAGCTTAAAGCTACTTAGTTTCGTATAGTGAGAATAGATAAGAGGAGAGTCTTTTTACTGGAAGCGAGGCATTCCATCAATCCTTAGGTCTGATAACGCGTCTGCATTTTGATTCTTAATTGAGCAAAAATGTAGATGTCTGTAGATGGACTGTGTGCTCGTTTGTCACTCTTAATCTTTTAATAACTTTTGACGGCTCCGTGGCGCAGTAGCTTAGTAATGAGTTCCTGCGCTGGGGCCTGCGGGTTCGAATCCTGCACGGAACAAGTATTTGTATGGCCTACAAATAATTGTTCCGGGTCTGGATGTTTGTCCTTGTGCAATTTGTGTTTGTAAACTGCCTCCACGATACAGGAGAAAATCCTAGTGTGAGGAAAGATTTAAAAAAAATAAAAAAATAAACCTAAAGATTATTTACAAGCATATTTTTAAGAATGTTCAAATTTCAAAATTTTCTCTAAATTTATCCACAAGTTAAATTCAAATATCGCGTTTCATTGAAAAATGGCTCATCGACGGGAAGATTGTCGCGCGCTGATTTTTTTTACAATTTCAAATGTTACCTGAAACCAGATAAATCGTTTGATAGACTTTAAAATGCTATTTATGGATAAAGATAAAATACATTGTGGTGAAACTGCTACTCTACCTAGAATTCCGTATACTGCATGTATTTTACCTATTTCTACCACCAAATAGCAGTGCTTGCAATACTGTGTTCCAGTCGGAACGAGTATAGAGAGTCTGTGTATTTACAGCCTGTGAGTCATTCCATCTTGGTTCTCACAGGTGATAATAATAATTATCACCTAGTAGTGTGTAGCCTTTTTATTTAAAGTTGATCGCAAGTGTCAACGGGATACATTAACCACTTACTATAAGATGGCATGTAAGTTCGTTGGACAGTAAATTATTATAAAAAAAATCTTTCGAAAATGTACCAATAAGTAACTACCAAGCACTAAGTGTCGTGTGGTAGCAGCGTTAGATAGCCTATCGTTCCGTTTAGTCACGTGAGTGACCTAAGAGGTGACCACGGGAAGTGGTTAAAAATCTTACGACTCTGTCAAATATAGGTATACAAGTAACATATACGTTATATTTTGACTGTTTGTAGGCACATTAATAATAAAAATGTGCGCGTGTGGGTTATACGTTAAAGTAACATATTAACATATTAAATTACTATTTATTTTTTATATTAATAAATAAATAATAATACTTATTTCTGTCATGTATATATTTGGTTTTAGTTTTATTATTTCTTTACAAGTTTATTTACTTATATATTATATTATTTATTATATGTGGTAGAGCCATGCTGCAGCTATTTTACCAGCGTAAAATAGCAGCTTAACACTGCTGTGTTTCATATGGTGAGTGAAGAGAACCGGAGACCCTTTTTACTGGAAAAGAGGCATTCCATCTTAGTCCTTACGGGTGACAGACAACGCATCTGCATTTTGATTCGCAAACGAGGATAAATGTACCACATTTATCCTCGGTTCCTATGGACCACAACAACCACTTACCATCAGGTGGACTGTGTGCTTGTTTGTCACCCTATCCTATAAAAAATATACATATATAACAATGACACATTTATCAATGAAATGGTAATTGTTATTGGTATTGAACTGTATAAAATAAAATAGAAATATATTAAAGTATGATATTATTATTTTTTTCCTTTAGTATAGTAATAATTAATGTTTTAAATTAAATCATTTAAATTTTTATTTACATAATACTTATTTTATCTGCAATATTAAAAACTATAATAATAATAAAAAAAAAACTAAAACTAGAAACTTAAATATCATATAGTCCTACTCCCCGCGGTATCGTGCCAAGAACGCTATTAAATTACTTAAAATTGTACATATATTTACGACATACTTTAAATTCATTTTACGTCATTACAAATGCGAATACTGCTTAAACTGAACTGGGTTGACTAAATGTTACTTTAGTTCGAAATAAATTTGAGTTATACTCCAGTCGTACCTAAGTAACTAGTTACGATTTAATTCCAAAGTACTCTAAATGTTGTATCCGTTTAAAATATGTTGTTAAATTACTACATCTATATATACTACAAGGCTTGCGAGTTTGTGTAAAGACACACACACCTAAAATGGAAAGGAGACAAGCCCAAGTACACGCACGCTCTACTTTAAAATAATGGCGTTTCAACAACTTTATACGAGTCGTCCCAAACTTTTTAAATTAAGCTGTAACGTGTATAACTTTAATTATGTTGTATTCTAAAACTTATTTTTTATAATTTGTTTTTAACGTGTGTTTTTGAGATGGTATAAAAGTTTATGCATAAAAAGTACTCAATGAGTTATTAAATTTAGGTTTAGGTGAAATCTAAATAGAGTTTAATAATTTGAGCCGACCTAAAGCTTGATAATTTAAGTCTTATATATAATAACTTCTGACATATTTCCTGCCGCTGAAGCTAATGGCAGAAGGAGCAATACAAAAATTTGTGCGTGTTGTTTGTTTTAGAACTTTTCAACGGACAAAAAAGGAGGATTGGTCGTATTCGACGCGTATGTTTTTTGTGTATATTATTATGTTCACCGGTTTCAAATATATATATATCTGAGCTTGTATGATTGCTTAGACCACTCAAAAGGGCATGAGAGGGTATTAGTTCCGACACCCATGTACGGAAGTGAAAGTTGGGTATGGTAGAAGAAACATGAAATCAGAATAAATGCAGTTGAGATGAGAGCGTTAAGAAGTATGATAGTAGTTAAACTGAGTGACAGGATAATAAATAATGCGATAAGGAAATGTTGTTCAGACCACATTCTCAAAGAAAATGTAGTGACAAAAATTGAGAAAGGTATGCTGAGATGGTTTGGCCATATCGAGATAATGAATAAAGAATGATTGTCGAAAAAAGTGTATAAGGCAAGTGTGAATGAAAGTGTTGGAAGGGGTAGACCTAGGCGGACGTTTCAAACGGCAAATAAGGGACGTCTTGAAAAAAGGCCAGATCAAGAGTACCCTAAACCGTAGAGCATGTATGAAGGGAATAATGAAAATGAAAGCAACTGGAAAGAAGTGGTCTCTGCATACCCCTACGGGAAAGAGGCGTGATTATATGTATGTATGTATGTAATATTAGATTAGACATTTATAATAGTGATCTATTACATTTTTCCTACATTTAGGGAAAATATCATGAAAAATATTGGCAGTAGGCAAAACACCGCAGAGTGAATTATAGGTGTTACACATTCGCGGTACCGGGGCGTATGACCCTATGTTAGTCCTGGGTTAAGGAGTGTGTATCAGTTCTGTTATTGGACGACGAGAGATATTGTATGGTACAATATCCCTTGCTCTTATATACAACTAACGGTACACTATGGCTTACCACTGATTTCAGAAGCTATTATGTGGAAATATTATAGTCTTTATTAGTTTTTGAAGTAGTCAGTTTTACACTCTAAGTGCGATGAATATAATATCATTGTTCCACGGATAGACGTATAAACACTAAACTTTGTATAGAGATTGGATCTCTAGTCGGTGTTAATTATGTCAGAAAACCGAATATATTATAACAACTAGCTGTGTGTGGCTTCCTGGATTTATATTGAGAGGTTATACGTATATCTTTTCGCTATTAATTGTAATGTTAACTTGGTTTTAAAGCCTTGTGGAATACTTCGAGACTATGGTAGGAGAACCGACGGTATCACTTTAAGCCTTTAGGAGAGACACAAACCCCTAGTGTGAGATGCTACTTATCTAGACATTTTGGAAGGCTAACTTATTTTAGTGTTACCTCGATAAGGTTATTGAGAATACTGAGTAGATGGCACAAATATGTGTTTTTTTTAAAAGACTCAATATTTGTGGCATTTACCGTAAGATTGTTGATCCGAGGGGTCCACTCGCGGTTAAGTTACATATGGAACTTCATTAATAAACTAACTCAAAGATTTTCTTAAGTAATGAGGTATGAAAGGTATAAGCTGCTAGTACAAGTACAGCTGTAAGGTATTCCATCTTCCTCCTCAGAGGTAACGCATTCTGTAACGTATACTGTAACCTTCTTTGTTTGTAGTTCATTGCATTGTCTATGGGCTGCATCCCAAGCATCACACAAACGTTATGAACATTATTATACCAGCCCAGTTAGAACTTTGAGTTCTTATAAAGCGTATAAGAATATTGAAGAGAGGTTTTATCCTTATGAGAGTGGTTTATGAGTTATAGCTAAATCTGTATGAAGTATGTAATGTGGGAATGTTTTTTTTTATTTTGCTTCACTGCAAAATACTATAAACTGAGATCATCCTAACTGTTACGCAATTCAGTTTTTCGCCTCTATTAAAGGTGTTCACTACTGCGACCGTGGGAAATTTGGCATTTGCACATCAAATAACAAATGACCCAACTACGCTCAACGCTGTATCTCTGCTACGGAGGGGCACATTGAAATGATCGGAAATAGAATATTTTGGATTGAGTTACAATAAAACCTTTTTTAGAATTTGAATACTGGCCTCTTAGAATCTTAATGACATTCAAACAATTAAAAAATGTTTAAGAATAAAAACTATGTTGGTTTAAAGTTGACACGTCGCTAACAGAAATGGAGCTCACGCGTGAACATTTCCGTGCCATAATTTATTACAATTTTCGTCACAGCTTATCTCAAGATAAATATCTCAGCGAACTTGTTTCGATTTATTATGTTGAAGCACCAAGTCAAACGACAATATACCGCTAGTATGCCGAGTTCCGACGCGGTCGTGTGTCGTTCAGCACTGTTTCTTCTGTAGGTCGACTAAGAACAGCGATCACGCCTTAAAACATCGCAGCTGTGCGAACTATTATATTAGATGACCGTCATGTAACATACGAGCAGATTCGGGCTCTTATCAGCATCGGAATGACTGCAATTCAGTCGATATTACATAATGAGCTGTGTGTAAGAAAGCTAGTTTCCCACTGGGTTCCCACAATTTGTCCGAAGAGCAAAAGGAGGCTCGTGTAGATTGGTGCCAGAATACTCGGCAACGCCTCAACGGAGAGAAGTCAATCGCGTTTATAATATTATCTGAGGTGACAAATCAAGGATTTATTCATACGAACCTGAAAGAAAACATCAGTCAGCTGTTTGAGTCTTCGAAGACGAGGTCAAACCAACATAAGTGGTTCGCTACCGCAGCGTGTCAAATAAAATGGTCGCTACGGTTGTCTCGAAAACGGGCATGTTGCTACAATTCCTTTACAGGAACTCAGAATGATTACCGCTGAGTGGTATGTCACGGTTTGTTTGCCAGAAATGATAGCCAAACTCTGAAAAAATAACTATAAACGTCGCATCATCTTACATCATGATAATGCGAGCTCCCATAAGGCTCGGAAGACAAATGAATTTTTGAAGCATGAAAACGTTGAGCTGATGAGCCATCCTCCGTACAGTCCTGATCCGACCCCAAACGATTTCTTTACATTCCCTAGAATGAAAGATTTATTACGCGGTCAACGGTTTGAAGACCCCGAAGCAGCTGTGGAAGTGTACAAATCAGCGATTTTGTCAACATCAACTTCAGACTGGAATTATTGTTTTAATGATTGGTTTGCACGAATGGAAAAGTGCATTAAGTTGAACGGAGAATACTTCGAAAAACAATAAAATACAATTTAGCTATACCGTGGTTTTTCTTATTTTCGATCATTTCAGCGTGCCCCACGTACTACGTTTTGAATTGTATAGGTTTTAATTGAATATACATCATCCATAGAGAAAAAATTGAACCAAAATATTATATGATTTAAAATAAGCTTACACTACTCATAGTTTGGTTGTTATATTAAATTTTTTAAAGACTTATATTATGCATTCCGTATTTTATTTTTATTTTAAAATGACATAAACACAACTACAAGAAATAAGCACCTATATTTATGTATCCTGGATTATATATCAAAAAGTATTACCATCTTAGTTCCTGAGGATTATGATGAATGGAATTTGTCAGGTTCTGTCATGATTTTTCCCTACAGACTAAGGAAAAACTTTCTTTCTTACCAATCCTCTATATTTTATGTTAAATATTTTAATGTGTTGGGACTCTTTACCTCTGACAATTAAACGCGCTCAATTCTTATATTTGTTAAAGAAACAGATTAAGAAATGTTATTTGTCTCTCTAACCCCTTTATTTTTCTTCTTTCATTTTATCTACTGACTAAAGCCTGTTGCCTGTTTAGTGCATAAGTTGTTATCTTTATTATAGTTCATGCCACAAGTTAAGCTTTAATTATTTTTTGGTTTGCCTGGACTTTTTTCAATAACACCGCCTTTTGTTTTCCCTCAATATTTGTAGATTTTGTTATTTTGATCTTTCGTTAGTGTACAATTACATGTCTCATTATTGTTTTATTCTCCAATTCTAGTTACTCACCATATAAAACACAGCACCATTATGCTCTTATTTCATTTTGCTATTTAGTGCGCCAGCCGTTATAGCCGCTGCCTTACAAACGTTTACATAATGGCGCAGAACCTTGTTTTAGGGGATTTGTGATGAGGTACACTGATAACGATGGTGATATGTGATGAATAAAAATGATGAGGACAAAACTTTTTTTTTTGGGATATATTTTAATGGAATTTTACAACAACGGCGCAACGATAACAAAGCACTGTTGATTCTCTTACGCACATTAAAAAAAATATATTTGAGTGTTTGCTTCCTTTTTCAACTTTAATTACACCCGCGGGATGAATTTGCCCTGACTTTTTTGATGTCCCTACTTCATCGAGATCTTAAATGTTATACTGACCATACAAATTATAATGCATATTTTTTTAAAGAAATTATGTAACAATCATCATCATCATCATTACAGCCTTTCAAAAGTCCACTGCTAAACATATGCCTCCCCCAAGGAATGCCAAAAAGCACGCTTCTGAGTCACCTGCATCCATCGACTTCCTGCATGTCTTACCAGGTCGTCACACCATCTAGCCCCGACTAGAAGACGCCCTACACTTCGTCCGCCGGTACTAGGCCGCCACTCAAGAACCTTTTTTCCCCATCAGCTGTCGGTTCATCGAGCTATATGGCCAGCCCATTGTTACTTCAGCTTACTAATCCGTTGGGCTATGTCGGTCACTCTGGATCCACTGCTGATATTCTCATTTCTAAGTTTATCACGCAGACAATCCCAAGCATAGCCCTTCCATAGTCCAGTGAGTGACCTTGAGCTTTTTCATCCGGCCAGCAGTGAAGGACCACGTCACAGTTTCATAGGTCATCACTGGCAACACGCACTGGTTGTACATTCTCGTTTTCAACTTTTGAGGTATACCTGACGAGAAGATGTGCCATAACTTTTCGAACGCTGCCCAGCCGAGTTTAATCCGTTGATGACCCTTTGGTCGAAGTTGAATTTACCTAGTCAGACTATTAGTCCTAGGTAAACATACTCGTTAACAATTTCGAGCTTAGTGCTACCAACAACTACCGGTATAAGTATGATATGATCGTTATACATGATCTTTGTTTTATCCAAATTCATCTTAAGACGTATCCGTTGGGAGGCACATTGACGTCATTCAGCAGCAATGTCGATGGAGGACCTAAGCAATATGCTTAATTCCTCCAGCGATTTTGCCCGAAAGAATGTATCGTCCGAAAATCGAAAGTGAGTGATGTACTCGCCGTTGATGTTAATACCGTATCCTTTCCAGCCTAGAAGCTTGAAAACGTCTTCCAATGCAGCGGTGAAGACTTTCGGGGATATAATAACACCCTGTCTTACACCTCTGCAGTTGGATAGGTTTCGTACTCTGGTTCTGTACTCGGATAGCGATCGTTGGCCTACTGTACAAACACTACAGCACTTAGATATACCGACAGTCAACTTGGCACCGCTGAAGGGATTGTAGTACCGCCCAAACTTCGACGGAATCAAAGGCTACCTCATAATCCACATACGCAAGGCAAAGTGGCAGATTGTACTCTTCTCTCTTCTGTACAATTTACCAAAGGGTGTGTATGTGGTCCATGGTACTAAACCCTTTTCGCAAACCGGCTTGTTCGGGAGGCTGAGAGTCGTCGAGTTTGCATGCGTAACGATTCGTAATGACTCTCGAAAACAACACGTAGACGCGCCTCAGGAGGGAAATCGGTCTGTAGTTTTTCAAGAGAGCGTTGTCGCCTTTCTTAAAGAATAAGAATACCGCACTTCTGCTTCACCCCTCCGGTTTAGTGCAACCATGGAAGACGGAATCAATAAATAAGTACCGGTTTTCTACTCGCTTTCAGAAGATACGCTGTAATTCCATTCTCGCCCACGACCTTGCGACTTTTAAGGTGCTGGAGAGCCATTCTAATCTCGCTCAGACTGAGGTACGGAATATCATCGGAATAATGTCGGATAAGACTTACACTTGCGTGTGGCTAGATATAGAGCGACAAACTAGCCCACAGTCCATCTGATGGTAAGTGGTTACTGAGGCCCATATACATCTACATCTATCCTCGTTTCTGAATCAAAATGCAGATGGGTTGTCAGCCTTGAGGACTAAGATGGAATGCCTCTTTTTCAGTAAAATGGGTCTTCGGTCTCTACGCTCACCATACAAAACACAGCAGTGTCAAGCTGCCATTTTGCACTGGTATTCTGTGAGAGCGTGGTTCCTCCCCGGCCGACCAATTCGTGCTACAACTATACTAATAGTGCTGCAGCATGGCTCTACCACGTAAAGAAATAATGCTAGTGTGCGATTTTATTAAATATATAAATAAATGTAAATTTCTTTAACACTCCAAATGTTATTGTGTAGGAATGTTATTGTTAAATCAATTTCGGCACAAGTGTTAAAAATTACGTCAATTTGTGACATCTCATTATCATGTCTTTAGAAAAAATGTAAAGATAAGCATAAAGGTTTCATATAAGTTGTCAATGTTTAATATGCTCACAGCATCAATAGATGGCACAACAATATAATTGTATTACGCTATAATTGTTCTATTCACTAAGCTTTATAGGTGTTGGATGATTTCGAATAAATGAGTCAAAATGAAGATAAAAGTTCAGTGTTTAATTTAATAGTGTAAAAGTATAGTGAATTGAGTTAGTCGACATTTGGTGCCGAAACCAGGGACCGGGACATAACCGTGAGTAGAGTGTGTAAACAGTGACAAGTGTTATATAGCAGTGAACTCTGGACTTCATTATCGACGGTGGTGATATTCAAGATCTAAGCTTAGTGCTACATAAAGTTTTTCAATTTATTGAACTTGGTGAGACAGCATTATAACAAAATGGAATCACTTATTTTAAATCAGGAAGACAACTTGGATCATCTGAAAAGAGGTTTTGCAAATTATAAAAAATCACCTAAAGAAAGAATAACGCTGGATTATATTGAAGTAACATTAGAAAATCTAGAGAGGTTAAATACCTACTTTTTAACTTTACATGCGCAAATATTACAGACAATTAAAAGAGAGGAAAATCTGGTGGCTATGAAGAATGGTAAACATTTTATGATTTATTTCGTTCACTGATCCATAATAACGCCAACTTAACGCCCGTTCAAAAGCTCCATTACCTCAAAAGTAGCTTATCTGGTGAACCGGAGAGTTTACTTAAGACTTTAGCCACGACTGATTCTAATTATGAAGAAGCCTGGATACAATTGACACGCCGTTATCAAAACAAAAGATATATTTGCAATGAAATTATGAAGCGACTATTTTCGCAAAGGTCATTAACACACGAATCGGCGAACGGCGTTAAGCTATTACTGGATACAACAAACTCATGTTTGAAAGCCTTAAGCAATATCGAAGTTAAAGTGTCAGACTGGGACGTCATCATAAATCACTTGGTTTTAACAAAATTAGATCAGGAATCGAGAAGGCTGTGGGAGGTACAAGTTTGCCAACTAGAGTCTGAAAAATTACCGTCCTGGAATCATCTAGCAATTTTTCTTGCGTCCAGATTCCGAGCACTTGAAATGATTGATACAGGAAAAATGTCACAAGAATGTCCAATAGTAGCAACCTCAAACAAAGTCATAAACAAAAATCGTATCATGCAAAAATCTCAGAAGAAAAAAAGGTATTGAGTAACAACTGTACGATGTGCTCAGGACATCATTTACTATATCAATGTAAACAGTTCGGAAAGCAATCTCCGACCGAAAGAATTGAATTTATCCAGTCACAAAAACTCTGCTTCAATTGTTTATCACCTACTCACAATGTAAGACAGTGCCATCAAGCCACATGCTGTCGACGATGTGGCAGACGGCATCACACACTGCTTCATATTGACAGATTCAACGACTCCAATATCAACATGAACAAGAGCCCTGAAACGTGTGAAAAACAAGAATTAACAAATCAATCGGATGTTGAGAAGAAGGTGGTAGCCCATTTTGCAAAGCAAGAGACGGAAATTAACGTTTTCCTGGCTACGGCAATAGCCAAAGTCAAATCAACAAAAGGCTACTCACAAATAATAAGGTTGTTAATTGATCAAGGCTCTGAAGCATCTTTTGTATCCGAAGCTACAGTACAATCACTAGGCCTTCAACGCCTCTCAGTTAATGGTTTAGTATCAGGTGTTGGAGATGGACAAATGAGAGTCAAGCATATGGTTCAACTAAGTTTAGAATCATTGCAAAATCCTGAGTTTTCTGTCCAAGTGAATGCCTATGTTTTGAGTACCTTGACATCGTTTCTACCGTCTACTGAAATCAAAATCCTAAACTGGCCTGCTATTGAAAACTTGCCTTTAGCTGATCCTAAATACGGTTCACCTGCAAAAATAGATATGATTCTGGGTGCCGATATACACGGTGAAATAATACGAGAAGGTTTAATCAAACACCCATCTAAACACGGACCCATCGCTCAGAATACTCACTTAGGATGGGTTTTGTCAGGTCGAACTCATCAAAGGCCTCAATCAAATCATCATTTTATAAGTCTACATATCCAAATAAAGGATGATGAAATCCTGAAGCAGTTTTGGGAGATAGAACGAGAGCCGGATGAAATTAAGAAGAAACAAACAAAAGACGAAATAAAGTGCGAAGAATTTTATGAAAAAACGACAGTCAGGGATGCTGATGGACGTTATGTTGTTCGCTTGCCATTCAACAATCTTAACCCAGAGTGTTTAAAAGGAAAGTCACAAGAAATAGCAACACGGAGATTCATGTCATTAGAAAAGAAATTACTAAAGAATCCGAAACTGTATGAAGAATACAAAAAAGAAATAAACGATTATTTCATACAAAACCATATGATCATAATTAAAAATAAGTATGAAATACATAAAGAAAAATCAATGTACTTACCTCATCATCCAATAATTCGCGAAGACAAAGAAACTACAAAACTTCGAATTGTATATGATGCATCCTGCAAAGGTGTTAACAACATATCTTTAAATGATAACTTACTTGTCGGTCCTAAACTTCAGCAGGATCTCCGTCACATTCTGATGAGGTGGCGTCTACATCCAATATGTATAGTAGCTGACATAAAGCAAATGTACCGCCAAATACGTGTAAATGACGAAGACACTGACTTTCAGAGAATTTTGTGGAGACCAAATACTGATCAACCTATACAACATTACAAGCTATTGCGACTTACCTTTGGAACTGCTTGTGCCCCATATTTGGCAATAAAATCTATTCAACAGCTGGCTATAGACGAACAATCGAAGTATCCGCTAGCGGCCAAAATAACATTATATGATTATTATGTGGATGATTTACTTACCGGTTGCGAATCTATCGATGAAGCTAAAGAAATTTATGACCAAATGGTTAAATTAATGAGCGTTGGCGGTTTTATACTGCAGAAATGGAACACGAACTCTCAAGCTTTATAAGAATATATTGAAGAAGAAAATAAAGGATCAGAAGCACTAGTTTTCAAAACTAATAACGATATGATAAAGGTGCTCGGCATAAGATGGAATCGGACAACGGACTGTTTTGAATACGTCTTAAAATTATCAGATTTACCTGAATCAATGACTAAGAGACATGTTCTATCAAAAATAGCAAGATTATATGATCCCCTAGGATGGATAGCGCCAATTATTGTGACGGCAAAAATTTATATTCAAAAATTATGGAAATCTGGTTTAAGTTGGGATGAAGCACTAACAGAAAGCCTAATGAAGGAATGGTTAGAATTCGAAAACGATCTCGCTAAGGTAGAGAGAATTGTTATACCCAGATGGGTAAATACAAGAAAGGAAGATAAAATAGAGTTGCATGTATTTGCTGACGCATCACAAGCAGCCTATGCAGCGGCAGTTTATTTGAAGTCAGTTGACAATAATGGTCAAGTGTGCGTTAATTTAGTTTCAGCCAAAACTAAAGTTTCTCCAATTGGCAAGGAAGTATCAATTCCTCGACTAGAGTTGTGTGCTGCATTGCTAGGTACTAAATTGATATACGAAATATCACAGATAATGAAAATTCCTAAAGAAAATTTATATGCCTGGTCTGATTCTACTGTGGTGTTGGCATGGATTAACGGTGAACCTAGCAGATGGACAACATTTGTAAGCAACCGAGTCTCAGAGATTTTGACTATGATAGACATAGATCAGTGGGGTCATGTCAATACAAACGATAATCCAGCAGACGGTGCTTTAAGAGGTATGTCCGTAAGCCGCATTCTTGATAATAACTTGTGGTGGTATGGCCCGTTGTGGCTGCAAGAAAAGATGACTCAATATAGGCAGACTAAAGGAACATTTATAACTAAAGAAGAAGAAAGACCAATCAAACATTTTCTCACAGTAAAGGCAAGCCGTGAAGAAGATCCATTATTTACGAAGTTTTCGAGCTTAACTAAAACTATACAAGTACTAGCTGTATGTAAAAGAGTTTTAAGGTGGAAGCTACCTAGAGATCAGAGAAAGTTTCCTAAATTTGTTACTGCAAAAGAAATGAACGAAACTCTTCAGTGTTGTATCAAACATAGTCAAAACATTTTTTTGAAAAGGAACTTGAAATGATAAAAAAACAAGGACACGTTGCCAAAAACAACCACCTTCACTCTCTTAGTCCAATTCTTGATGAAAATGGGGTGTTAAGAGTTGGTGGTCGCATTCACCATGCTCAAATGGACTATGATAATAGGCACCCGATAATTATGCCTAGTGAAAGTCAGATTACTAACTTAATAATATTGGATGCTCATATGAAGACATTGCATGGTGGGCCACAAATCATGTTAAATTTTATACGATCTAAATACTGCATAATCCGTGCAAGAGTACTGGTTAAGAAGTGCTACAGAAAATGTATGAAATGTTTAAGATACTCCAGGCAAGACAATAACCAGTTTATGGGTCAGCTTCCTGAAGTCAGATTAAAGCCATCTCGACCGTTTCAATCAGCAGGTGTTGACTTTACGGGATACATAAATATACGAATGTCATCCGGTCGAGGAGCCAAAGCATATAAAGGATATATTTGTGTCTTCGTATGTATGATATCTAAAGCTGTGCACTTAGAAGCCGTCTCGGACTTAACAGCTAAGGGCTTTATCGCAGCCTTTCGCCGTTTCGTGTCTCGTCGCGGTCACTGTACACACTTATATAGTGATAATGGTACCAATTTCGTCGGCGCCGATAAAGAGTTGCGTGAAATGCTGAATAGTGTGAAATCTAAGTTACCCGATGAAATCAACAAACTGCTTGCTATTGAAGGAACAACGTGGCACTTCATACCTCCACACTCTCCCAATTTTGGAGGCCTGTGGGAAGCAGGAGTTCGATGCATGAAGTCACATCTAAAACGAGTGATAGGTGATTCAAACCTAACTTTCGAAGAACTTTCTACAGTTCTAGCACAAATGGAGGCATGCTTAAATTCACGTCCACTATCCTATATAAGTGACAATCCTGAGGATCCATTACCACTAACCCCAGGTCACTTTTTGGTGGGTGAGCCCTTGACAGTAGTACCAGAAGAAAATTACTCAAATATACCGCTAAACAGACTACAAAGATGAAAATTCGGTCAAAGAATGATAAACGACTTTTGGAAAAGATGGTCAGAAGAGTAATAAGTCACGCTAAACCAAAGGTATAAATGGAATACAAAGAAGATTGAGCCTGAGATCGATGATGTGGTAATAATAAAGGACCATAATCTTCCTCCAGCCAAATGGTTGCTTGGAAAAGTCATTGAAAAACATCCTGGAGCAGATAACATCACAAGAGTTGTGTCTATAAAAACTAAGAATGGTATTTGTAAGCGCCCTTGTAATAAATTGTGTTATTTACCTAAGAAATAGAATGATTGTTAGTCTCATAGAGTTAATTTTTATTTATATAAATGGCTTTACTAATTCTATAGACTATTTTTGTTAATATTGTGCCTCACGGTGGGCGGTTTTATTTTGAGTATTGTATTGTTGAAATAATTTGAAATTTTGTTACATTTGAAAAAGAACGAGTCTTTTGGTGGGCGGTATGTTAAAAATTACGTCAATTTGTGACATCTCATTATCATGTCTTTAGAAAAAATGTAAAGATAAGCATAAAGGTTTCATATAAGTTGTCAATGTTTAATATGCTCACAGCATCAATAGATGGCACAACAATATAATTGTATTAAAGGTATACCCTATAAACAATTATGTGCTTCTTCTTCTGTTTACTCTGGTACAATAGAATACATGTTCTTGGAGATCACCATCAGTGGGACTAAGGCTGTTCTCGGTGCAATTTACTGTCCACCAGGAGTTAATTATTTTTGTGACCTTGAATCGGCTCTTTTTTCTATCGGCTCTGATTATCAGCACTTTATTATAGTGGGAGACTTCAATACCGATATTCTCTGTAACTCTGTGAGGTCGCGTGAATTGTATACAGTTATAAACTCCTTTAATTTGTCACTTCTTCCTCTCGACCCCACACACCACAATCTTGATACTGCTGATTCTTTAATAGATTTAATAGTGGTCGCTTCTGAAGACCATGTCGTCGGCCACGGTCAACTCTCCGCCCCTGGGTTTTCGCGGCACGATTTACTGTATATTTCTTATAGGATTAAATGTCCTAAGGTCAATCATGTGATGGTACATCTGCGTAATCTAGCGAGACTTAATGTTGAAGAACTTCAGCAAGGTGCTTGTAGTATAGATTGGAGTGATACTTTCAGCGCAGAGAGTGTTGACGAAAAAGTAGCTCTTTTTAATTCAAATATACAGAAGTTGTTTGATAAACACGCTCCTCCACACAAAGTCAGACTGAAACGATCTCCTGCGCCGTGGATTACTGAGGATATCCGCAGGGCTATGGCAAAGCGTGATCGAGAATTTAGTAAATATAAGAGTAATCGGTGTACTGTTAACTGGACTCGATTCAAATCCGCTAGGAATCGGTGTAATCAGATGGTGCGGGCAGCTAAACGCCGTTATATTCATCGAAATATCCTTAACGCTTCTATGGCTGATTCGTGGAAATTTTTAAAATCAATCGGGATAGGTAAACCTGCTTCTAACTTTGATCCTTCAATCTTCTCTGTTAATCAACTTAATACATACTTTTCTTCTGCACCACAGCTGCATTCGTCAATTAAATCTACTACTATTGCCCATGTTAATTCTCTTCCAAAATTTTACAAAAGCTCTTTCAATTTTTCTCCCGTTACTGATGAGGATATAAAAAAGTCAATTTCTTCCATCAAGTCCGCCGCAGTAGGCTCTGATGATTTGAGCAGAATCATGATCAATCTCATCCTCGATTATGTCTTACCAGTACTTACTCACATAATAAATTTTTCATTAAATACTGGGGTTTTTCCTTCACTATGGCGAAATGCTTTTGTTCTCCCACTTCCAAAAATAAATAATCCTTGTTCTCATTCTCACTTTCGTCCTATCTCTATTCTTCCTTTTTTATCAAAAGTACTTGAAGCTGCCGCTCACAGACAAATTTCTGACTACGTTTTTAAAAATAACTTTTTAAGTAGCTATCAATCAGGTTTCAGCCCAGGACATAGTACAACAACAGCCCTGCTTAAAGTTACGGAAGATTTACGTATAGGTATGGAGGAGTCAAAATTAACTGTGTTAGTTTTAATTGATTTCTCAAACGCTTTTAATGCTGTTGATCACGACATCCTTCTTACAATACTTTCTCACATTGGTTTCTCCTCATCAGCGCGGGAATGGTTCGCATCCTATCTTCAGGGACGTCAGCAGGCTGTTCGCGTGGGTCCAGTTATTTCTGAGTGGTGCACGCTGGTTGCTGGCGTTCCTCAAGGCGGAATTCTCTCACCTCTTTTGTTTTCAATTTTTATAAATCTCATTACATCTCACATTCGCTGCACGTACCATCTCTATGCCGATGACTTACAAATATATGCTCAGTCTGATGTTAACGATATCGAAGATGCGATCACTGAGCTAAACTCTGACCTCACTCGTATCTCTGATTGGTCTAGCAAATTCGACATTACTGTTAATCCTACCAAGTGTCAGGCAATTATAGTTGGAAGTAGCCGTCGCTTATCTACATTGGATTTTAATTCACTGCCACCAGTAACTTTTAATAATGCTGTCATACCTTATTCAGCTACTGTGAAAAATCTAGGACTTATCATTGACAGCAGTCTAAGTTGGCGGCCGCAAGTCACGGAAGTCAGCAAAAAAGTTATCAACACCTTGCGTTGTCTGTATCGACTCAAGAATTTTCTTCCAGTGAGAACAAAGGTAATGTTGGTTCAAACGCTCGTTTTACCAATACTAGATTATGCAGATGTATGCTACTCTGATGCCTCTCAAGAACTTCTTAACAAACTGGATCGTCTTCTCAATAATTGTATTCGCTTTATCTTTGGCTTACGTAAATTCGATCACGTTTCTTCATTCCGTTCTCAGCTCAAATGGCTGCCTCTTCCACTTCGTAGATCTTTTAGAATCCTTTCTACGCTATTCTCTATTTTACACGATCCGTTTGTCCCTGCATATCTGAAATGCAAATTTCAGTATCAGGGCGATTCTCACAACCGATGTCTCCGTTCCGCGGAAAATCTAACTCTTCATGTTCCTTTCTGTCGCACGGGCTTCTCTCACAATTCTTTCACTTCAAATGCAGTAAGACTCTGGAACATGTTACCCAGAAATATAAAAGAAGCAAAAACTAAACCTATCTTTAAACGTTTACTCTGGGAATATTACTTAACAAAGCAGTAGTAGTTTCGGATAATAATAAAAAATTTAAAAACTTCGGTAACTGTTATATTCTCAAGTATGTATAATATAAAAATATCATATTTATTTATTGTGTATGTATTTATTGTGGGTATTTGTGTATATGTATAAAATACTATTGTATGCATGTAAGTAGTAATGTTAATGTATATGTATGTGTATTGTATTTATTATCATTATTATAATTTTGTATTTTTTCCTTAAACCCTTATTTTTTTTTTTAATTATGAGTTTTGCACCCATCACTAGATTCTCTGCACAAACCAAAGGTAGACTGGTAGAGAATGCCTTTAGGCATTAAGTCCGCCGTTTTGTACATTTTTTTTATGTGTGCAAATAAAGCTTAAATAAATAAATAAATAAATAAATATTACGCTATAATTGTTCTATTCACTAAGCTTTATAGGTGTTGGATGATTTCGAATAAATGAGTCAAAATGAAGATAAAAGTGCAGTGTTTAATTTAATAGTGTAAAAGTATAGTGAATTGAGTTAGTCGACAAATTCAATTTTTTTTAAATATAGAACATGTTTGAAATTCTTAAATGTTTACGCGTTCTGAAAACCGTTTATTTTACGTGTCTTCTCTTTCTTGTTTATTCAGGGTAATAAATGACTGTGCATCTAATTACACGCTCGTTTGAACTGAGATTGTTTCTCCTCTAAAGGAACGAATAACCTAAGCTGAGCGCATTTAAGTATAGTATATTGCTTTTCACTGTTGACTTTTTACCAAAAGTGTTAAAGCATTACTTCAAACACCTTTATTATCACGTAAACTATTTACCTCAATAACTTTTTAATTTGACTCAAATTTTCATACGAACTCTTCGTAAAAAAGTTGTTAACATCATGTTATTCTTTGAAAGTTTTATAAGTATACGTTTTTACGTATTATAATACGATTATGCAACTTTTTTAAAAAGGAACTAAAAATAAAATCAATTTCTTCAATATTGTTAATATATAAACAATAATAATGTTGCTCAAATTTAAAGAGATTTGTTTGTTGCTGTGATATCGTAATAATAAAGAAAAAAATATATACTTTTTCCTTTCACCATTTCTTCATTCAATTTGAATCAATAATCATAAACTTACCGAGTAGTGACGGTGTAAGAATATCCACTATCCCATATCATCCCGTGGGTGTCGTAAGAGGCGACAAAAGGAAACAAATCTGGTGATGGACAACAGCGTCTTCCTAATAACGGCTATAAATAAAAATACTGCGGTCGCCAACTCACTTGCCAGGCGTGGCAACTATGGCAAATATCCCTCTATGAGGCAATCTATGGGGCAGCTTTATGTTCAGCAGAGATCTTTAGTAGGCTGTAATGGTAACGGTAATCATAAACTAACAATTTTAAGTTCTGTAATGAGCCGGGAGGTCAGTTCGGACGGCGAGTAATAATAGACGGAGATACGAAATATCGATTTTATTGTACGACACAATATTACAATAATATTGACTGTACTTCGCTCCTACAGACAGCTTACAACCTTAAGTTCCACGAGGGAAGCAAAAGTTTTACCACCTCTGTAGGCGCGTTGTTCCTTAACGTTCAAATATACTGTCCCACCAGGTGGAAGCAGCTATTTTGCGGTCTAGGAATCCCTAGTGAAGCTATATAAACTAAAGCAGGCTTCGGACCCTATATGGCAAATCGGAGTATATCTTGTTGGCGCGATTTACCTACGTACAGCGCCATCTAGTTGAGTTTGTGGGAGTTAATGATGTAATGTTACAGTCTCCCCCTCTGCCTACGCAGGGGTCCCAACAAGTAAGGCAGTTATTAATTGGATTTCTTCTTCGGTCGACCTCTTTTCCGGAGTACGTTTACAGGTTGTGGTATTTCAGCATTGCTTCCGGAATGATACTGTCGTAACGCAGATGCATAATAAATTCCAGCTGGTACTTTGGTATCACAATGCGCAACTTTAAATGAACTTGGCCCATGCCTACGCGTGATGACATAAGGTCCGTCTCGCCGGGGAGCAAGCTTTGAGCTAAACCCATGACTAGCCTTGCTTAGGGTATGCGAGTCCACCAGTACTAGACTTCCAGGATGATAGTTTGGATTTTCTCGCCTTTTTTAATCCACATACTCTTTTCTTTGTTCTTCTTTCATTTCCTGAATTTCTTTTGCTCTTTTGATTGTTTCAGACATCATTAACAGTCTCGGTGTTATGTCTGGAATAAAGGTTTCATTCTTAATTACTTTACGTAAGTCGTGTATCACGTCATCTGGAGTTCGTAGCTCACGCCCGAATGTCAAGTAAGCTGGAGTAAACCCTGTGGTACATGAACGAGCAGTATTCATAGCAAAACATATGCTAGGTAACTTATCGGACCATAAAGTGTAGTCACCTTCGACTAAAATCGCAAGCTGTGTTTTAAGATCACGATTTCGTCTTTCTACTGGGTTAGTTTCAGGATGATATACGGGTGTCAATCCATGTTGTATGTTCAGGCAAAATGTTAGCTGCTGTATCACATTGCTAACAAACTGTGAACCGTTATCGCGAATGAATGGACGTGGTGTACCATATCTCAGTATTATCTCATTAAGCAGTATTTTTGCACATTCTTCCGCCGTTGCTTGCTCTAAAGCATACAATTCTAGCCAACGTGTAGTCACATCTTCTACAATGAAAATCCAACTATGATTGTTTGGTGTACGGGGTAATGGCCCAAAAAGGTCAAATGCCACTACTTCAAACCGTTGGTTGCTTATTGTGGTTTGTAAGAGACCTGCTGACTTCTGATTAAAAGGCTTATATCGTTGACAGTCCAAGCATTTACGAACATAAGCCTTAATCTGTCCCCTCATTCCTTTCCAAAAATAACGCTGCGTAATACGTTCGATTGTCTTCATCGGACCATTGTGTCCAGCTATGGCTTCATCGTGATATGTTTATATGACTTTAAGCTGTTCGTGTTTTGGTACAACTAACTGGGCTTCTTCGGTATTATTCTCGGTTCCGTATTGACACAGTAACCCTTGATTCACGATGTACCCTTTTCGGATCCAGTATCTAGCTTTTTCCTCATCTGTTCCTTCTAAACATTCCTCTATCTTTACTATTTGTTCATCCTTTAACTGATCAGCTCTTATATCTTTGGGTCGTTTACGTGGCATATCAATAACAACAGAGCAAACGCCACAATCTACTTCGTTTTCAGGTTCACAATTTGGTCGGGACATGCAATCGGCAACTACATTTGTACAACCAGTGATATATTTTATCGTTAAGTCAAAAGGTTGAAGTTG
This sequence comes from Parnassius glacialis, assembly GCA_033319125.1. Taxonomy (NCBI): domain Eukaryota; kingdom Metazoa; phylum Arthropoda; class Insecta; order Lepidoptera; family Papilionidae; genus Parnassius; species Parnassius glacialis. Next base: position 16,586,472 of record JAVANC010000002.1, on the reverse strand, counting down.
TAGAGCCCATCGTGCCAAGCGTCCTGTAGGGGACTTAAGGGACATAAGCCACTTAATAGCTTGATGGTCAGTCAAGAATGTTACTTTTGCTCCTTCCATATAGCCTCTAAAATTGTCTACCGCCCACACCACAGCAAGAGCCTCTCGTTCCGGTGTTGAATAGTTCCGCTCAGCCTTCGTTAAGAGTCGACTGGCATACTCGACAGGATGTTCTTTTTCGCCCTCCCCCTGCACTAATACTGCACCGATAGCATAACAGCTAGCATCAGTTTTGAGGATGTACGGTTTTGTTTCATCTGCTTGTACAAGTACAGGTGAAGTTGTCAATAGCTTACACAATTCTTCAAAAGCCCTTCTTTGTTCGTCTTCCCATTTCCACTCAAGATTCTTTTTCGTTAAACGTGTTAGTGGCTCAGCAATCTTAGCAAAATTGGGTATGAAGCGCTGTACCAGGAGCACATTTGGATAAAAGATAACAAATTGAGATTTCGCGGAGGTGGCATCTTCAATATAGAATTAATCTTATCAGGATTTACTTCTACTCCATTAGGGGTAATATAGTGACCCAAGTATTTAACATTGGAACAACAAAAATTGCACTTTTCTCTATTAGCAATTAAGTTAAATTCTTTGAGTCTATTAAAGACACTTTGTAGGTCTTTAAGGTGCTCTTCGAATGTTGCAGACATCACGATCAAATCATCTAAATAGATCAAAATTTTAATGTGGCTCAGGGTTATGCGAATCTGTCCATCATTCTTTGAAAGGTTGCTGGAGCGCTACGCAAGCCAAAGGGCATTCTTTTGAATTTATACAGGGTCATTTTTAATTTACTAAAGACCTTTTGGGAATATATTGGTTACATCATTACAAACAATTTTAGCGAGATCGCTCTTCACAGAATATAATACATTTACTAAAAAACTACTTTTAAGGTTTTGTTGTCATGTCTGACTCCTTTTAAGTCTGTATTTTGTTGTACCTAAACAATGTCAGAATAAATCGTCAAAGAAAATGCCTTATTTATTTAACACTTGATATCAGTAGCAAACACTGTGTTGAAATCATCAAACGTAATTAAATGAGCAAATCACATTAAAAAAATCACAAATATTTAAATTTATAATAAGTAGGTATGACCGCCGGCCGGGCCGGTCGACGCCCGCGATCAGCTGATTGCGTTGCGAGTGCCTATTAAACCATTCATCACTGTGCCTATTGCACCATGGCGCCACTTTAAATGACTTTACATTAACTTTTCATATACTTCTTTATTTTGCATAAAACTATTTGATGAACTATTTGATTCTTTTATTAATTTCTTTAAGAATTAATAGACATTTAGGTAGTTTTTTTACGAATACTGTTTGCTAGCAACGCTGCCTGTATCCAAGAGGCAACGTCGCATTCAGCTAGTAGCAACGTCGCACATGCGGCGGCCCAAGGCCAAGCCAAAGGTATATTATGACGTCGACAAAGGTGTCATCGTCATCAAAGGCGCCGCCTGCCCTTTTCGGTTTGCAGCCATCGATTTGGTGATCGATGTTTGTAGCACGTGCAAATTAAATGAGTATTATTAACTATTTTTTTTAATTTAATATAAGTTGTATGTAAAAAATGGATGCAGGATAAAATAATTACAAATATTACAATAAAATATTTATCATGATTAAATGCAAATTAACAGTAATTGAATAAAGATATTAAAGTATAATGGTTCAATAAAAATATTAAAATACAAATTAAAAATTAGACTTACCTAGGTACTTGTCCGCAGATGGCGGTGAGTATCGCGCACATAGCGTTCAAAATAATCACCTCCACATTCTATGCATAGGTGACACCTAAAACTTAACTGTTCACCGACACGAGATAATATTTGATGATTCATTTTGATTTGATCGAATGCCCAAATTATTTTTTCTTTCAACATGTCGCGGGTTTCGAACGCGCGACCAGTATACACTAATGTCTTTACATGCCCCCACAAATAAAAATCCATTGGTGTGATATCTGGCGATCTGGGAGGCCATGCACAAGGCCCGTCACGACCAACCCAGCGACCAGGGTATTCCCTGTTTAAATATTCCTTTACTTGGCGAGCATAGTGCGCCGGCGCCCCGTCATGTTGGTAATACATATTGCGTAGAGATGCTAGTGGTATGTCCTCTAACAACTCTGGCAGCGTGTCGGTGAGAAAACTATGATAGCTTTCACCGTTTAATCTTTCTATGAAGACCGGGCCCAGTAACGTTGTATTAATAATGCCTGCCCACACATTGACACTAAACCGGTGTTAAAAGCTATGCGGTCTTGGTTCATGTGGATTTTCATAGCACCACAAGTGTTCATTGTGCGAATTTAGTCCTATTATGCCAAATGTTGCTTCATCAGTCCATAAAATGTTAGCTCGTTCAGCAGCTAGTAACCAATTACAAAATGTAACTCGCGCTGGTTTGTCAGCTTCGCTGAGTTCATGAACACGATGCAAGTGGAAAGGGTACTTCCCTTCTTTGTGTATGACACTCCATGCGTAATACTGTGACAAATGCGTAATAATGTGTGAACTGTCGGGCTGCCTCATAAGTGCTCGCTGCTGGATTTTGTTCAAAAAACTGCAGTATGTCTTCCTCCTCACGTACTGTGCGCCGCGGTGGACGACCACGATCGATTGATACAGGCTGGAATTGCCCGTAATCTCGCAATCGCTGTGTAATACCTAACATCGTAGCATAGCTCGGTGCACGTGAGTTGGGAAATCGCCTTGAATATTCGCGACAGGCTTCACTTACGTTATCATTGCAAATTGCTAAAATTCGCACCATTTCGGTATACTCAACATTTGAGTATCGGTAAGCCATCGTGTAACAACGCGTAACGTTCGCGATATTAATCTCAAAATGGGAGGAGAAACGTCGCGCGCGCACCAAATCACCAAAGGCGACTGACGACACAGGTAATTAGGTCAAGTTCAAATGAGCAAGCGCTGCCTCCTACACCCCTCCAACCCTCCACCACTACCCCGCCACGCGCTTTATTTTGCTATTTAGGACTATTGCCGCTTAGAAGGTCCAATTAAAATATTTTTATTTTTGTATGAAAATAAAATTTGAAGAAATATATATTTTTTTTTCTTACAGATGTTGTTGTTATGATGTAAATAATATATTCCCAAAAGGTCTTCAGTAAATTAAAAATTACCCTGTATATCCAAAACGGTGTAACAAATGCTGTTTTATTCTTATCAGCTTCCTTGACCTTGATTAGCCAGTATCAAGCTCGAAGGTCTATGGTACTCATGTAAGGTGTAGGCTTAGCATCATGTAACAAATCATCAATCCTGGGTAGCGGATAAGTATCTGGAACTGTTATGGCATTAAGTTGCCGATAATCTATGCATACTCTTATGCCTCCTTCCTTTTTGGGCACCATAACAACGGGTGCTGCCCAAGGTGAAGTACAAGGTTCGATAATATCTTCATCAGGCATTTTGACAATCTCTTTTTGCAAAATATTTTTTTTTAGAGGTGAGAGCCGATATGGGGAGATAGAAATTGGTTTATGGTCACCAGTGTCAATTGAGTGCTCAAAACCATTTACAGGTCCGTTTGTTGTAAACACTGATGCATTGTGAATGAGTAGGTCATCTAGCATGGATGCATCCACTAAGGAGATTCCTGTATCTGGAAAAAGATCTGATTCAAAACCATTTTGATCGTACTCCATCAGACTAATTTTGGCATCTACGTACAGTGAATCCATTACAGGCGAGTAACCATCAAATAGTTGAGTGCACTGTTTCTTTGGAGGCGGAGAAGAGATGTCAATAGGTCTCAGTTTATAAGGTCTCATAAATCCTACCTCAGTTGCACTACTCTCTGGCAAATTAGGTAATGAATCTATGTCCACTCTGACTGGTGAAAGCTTAACGTCCTTCTCGAAACTGAAGAAACTCTCCCCATAAAGTTCATATTCTTGGTGAGGGTCATCCACGAAATACTAAGTAGCTTGAGGCAAATTTAAAACCAACAGGGAGTCTTGTATGAATTCTACACCAAGAAGAGATCGGACATTGCGTGATTCGGGCAAGACTAGCATTGTTGTCGGTACGGTACGGCTATTAAATTTAATAGGCACAGTTGCTACTAGTACCGCTTGGTTCCTTTTTATTCCATCTGCTAAAGTTATGTTGACAAAACCCTCTATAAACCGATACCCTTCCTTTTTGAGCTAACAGTATAGGTCGTACGAAGCCACGCTGTATTTCGCACAAGAATCTATGTAGGCCGCGGTTGACATACCTTCCACCTCAATAAAAACCATAGGCCGGTCTCTGGCATCAATTGAAGCATCAACGGCACTAACAGCGGTATGCTCTTTAGGTGGTTGCTGGTTCATTTTCTTGTGGCACATTGGGCAATTAGTGCGAACAACACCAGGAGCTCCACATCCATAACAACTGAAGTTTGTTGAACTTGGTGACGGAGTTTGTGTATTTGCCTCCTAGGAGAAACCCATCTTTGAAAGACCAGCTGTGGGGGGAGTGACCTTTGAAGAGTGCAATATCCTTTTCCTGCAGTTTTCAACTACGTGCCCCATATTTTTGCAGTACTTGCATTTCTTTTTTGTGCGTGTATATAGCTTCTTGGTAGTTAGTTGTTCCAGATACTTCTTTTTCATTCAGTAGATGTTCGACAGTACGAGCATTTTTTAGTAAGTCATCAAAATTCTTAATATTCGTACGTGGTATCTTGTCTCTGATGTCTATCCTAAGCAAACCATAGATAATATCCAGTAGCTTCTGTTCCGGGTGTGCGGGGTCTGGGACTTGTGAGAAAAGAAGGCGCTTACTACGCACAAATTATTCAGTGGTAACACCAAAATTCTGTTTTTCCTGAGTATTTTCTAAATAGATTAGGTAAGATTCTTTAACAGATGCGAAATTTTCGCCCGGACGTGCTTCAAAACTTAACCAGGTAGTAATTTGCTTGCTTACTCCCTGCCACCATATCCCTGCTTCCTCCTTGAGCAATAGAGGGAGTTCTTCTAAGGCTGTTTTGTCATCAATACCTCCTTCCGCCTGAAAATATTCACCGCGGTCAAGAAGGCATCTACAACCTCTTTGGACTTGTCACCATTGGAGGTATAGCTGCATGTGACGAATGAGCTGCGCGACGTTGAGGGCGGTGACAGACGGGAAAGCAGTCGTTCAAATTGCTCATCCGTTAGTGTAATGGCTTTCTTATCCGTCATCCTGGTGATATGGGTCTTCCTTCCAAATTTTGTCGTGTAGCTGTGTCGCTCTAGATGATAATCGTCCACAAGATCGATGTCGCTCTCCTCACTCATCAAACGCCGTACCGGGCAGTCCTCTGCAGAGCTGTCGTTCGTCTGGCCTTCCAGTTGGGCATCAATGTAATGAGGCGGGAGGTCAGTCCGAACGGCGAGTAATAATAGACGGAGATACGAAAACTCAATTTTATTGTACGACAAAATATTACAATAATATTAACTGTACTTCGCTCCTACAGACAGCTTACAACCTTAAGTTCCACGAGGGATGCAAAAAGTTCACCACCTCTGTAGGCGCGTTGTTCCTTAACGTTCAAATATACTGTCCAACCAGGTGGAAGCAGCTATTTTGCGGTCTAGGAATCCCTAGTGAAGCTATATAAACTAAAGCAGGCTTCGGACCCTATATGGCAAATCGGAGTATATCTTGTTGGCGCGATTTACCTACGTACAGCGCCATCTAGTTGAGTTTGTGGGAGTTAATAATGTAATGTTACAGTTCTTAATAATATTACGATATAGCATGTTATTAAAAATGTATTATTTTTATAAATAAAAGTTATCCCTCGAAAGATTTTTATTTAAGTTTTTCTTTTTAAATAATTTAACAATTGTAATGAGTTTATTAGAAAATATTACGTAACATTGTGCAATGCATTAATAGAAAATAAATATAATAAAGTTAGGTACATAACCATTTTTTATACTTCTTTGACTTAATATACTTAGCACGGAAAGTTAGGGACTTAATTGTACTTGCAGTTACTAATATATTCTATCCACGACACTAATATCCTATTAATTTTTCCGCACAATTAATCTTTTACTTATTTAAATTAATATTACTTCATGTGTTTTAAAAATATTTTATTTTATACATAAATGAGATATAGTTTGCTACTGATAATTTATCAGTAAGGCTGGCTGGGCAATATATATATATATATATATATATATATATATATATATATATATATATCTTTATATATAAAAAGTACGTGTCACGTTGTTTGTCCGCGATGGACTCCTAAACTACTGAACTGATTTCAATGAAATTTTTGGTCAATGTGCAGTTTGGTCCAACTTAAAAGATAGGATAGGTTACATCTCAATTTATAGTGCAATACGATATTATTTTATTGTAAATTATTTGTGTATTATTTGACAGTCACAATTATCTGTTAGCTCCAAACGATTCTGTCAGATGACGATATCTGTTTATCGACTGGATTGAGTAAATATTTAATAGATGGCGCTATATTAAAAATGCAAACGTTTAATATAAGCTACAATTTAGTAGTATAACCACCACGTGTTGCTGTAAATATTCAACAAATAGAACCGATTTCAAAAAAAATTGCAGACTGTGTGCAGTTTGATCCAACTTGAGAGATAAGATAGTTTTTATCCCGATAAGTGACCCTCAATTTTTTTATTGCTAAATTCAGGAGTTTTTTTAGGAAAGCAAATGGTCTTCGGAAAGGGCAGAACAACGTCTGCCTGGTCAGCTAGTATATATATATAATAGAAGTGTCTGTTTGTAATATCAAAATAACAGCTTTTTACTAATTGCATATGAAAGTAGCTCATGTTACAAGGAATAACTTAGGCTACTTATATTTTTTTTAAATAATTAGGGTTCCGCGCAACAAAATTAAACCCTAAATTATACGTGGGCAAAGTCGCGGGGAACAGCTAGTATATATATTGATTATGAGCAATTATAAAATAAATCAGCAATTGATTCTTATATATATACTCACACACAATTTTCATCTGTATATATATAAGAATCAATTGCTGTCCGTTAATATCGCTAAACAGATGAAAAGTTTTGTGTTTGAGTGGATCCTTGGATAGTTTAGATTCACAATTGGACCCTGTAGGTAGAGCTGTTCTCGAGATCCAGAAATCACCCGTGCAAATTAGGAGCTGATCGCTAGTTATAAAATAGAAATATCTGTTTCTGTTACGACATTTTTTGATCTAATAATAATAAAATTGACAAACGGACAAAGTGTCTACCTGATAGATGTCTACGGTGTAACGTGGACAACTGTCGCTGTCTTTAAATAAAGATGAGTACCAAGGCGACCCCTGCCACGCTATCCGTGAATTTCTGCAACATCAGGGGACTTCACTCGAACCTAAACGCCTTCCACTACCATCTCGAGACGGCGAAGCCGGCCTTGCTCTTTCTGACCGAGACGCAGGTGTCCTCTCCGGCTGATACTTCGTATCTCTTCTAGTCGGGGTACAAATTGGAGCACTCCTTTGTGCCTCGGGCTGGAGTTTGCGTATATGTCAGCATTACATGGCATTACAGGTCGGCGGATTGGGACGTAATGCGGTCTTTCTCTGCATCCTACCCATGGGGACGGGTTTTCTTCTCGCCAGATGATCCCAGCGCTGTTGCTGACTCTGTCACTGATGTGGTATTACAGGGAATGGAACTATTTATTCGATCATATGTGATACCTATCGAAGGCAGATCTCAGCCATGGTTTGGTCGCTTCTGTAAAACTGCATTACGCAGTAAGCAAGAGTGTTATCAAACCTGGACTGCGGCTTCGGCGACTCGGGATGTAAACATCACCACACTTAAAAAGAAGTATAACTTCACCTCCAGGTCCTTCAAAAGAGTTATTGCCAAGGCAAAGTCAGAGCACATTGGCAGAATTGGCGAGAAACTAGTTCGCCTTCCTTCGGGAACCCGTCCATTCTGGTCTCTCGCCAAGGCTGTTCAAGGGAATTTCTGTAAACCATCACTACCATCTCTGCACAGGGAGGACGACTCACTGGCCCAAGCCGCAAAAGACAAAGCCGACCTTTTAGGCTCCCTTTTTGCATCCAACTCGACTCTTGATGACGAGGGGAAAACACCGCCGACCATCCCGCGTTGTAAGTGTGCCATGCCAGATGTGCGGTTCTCATAGCGCTTGGTTCGCAAAGCACTCCTCTCCCTGGACATCCAGAAGTCGAGTAGGCCTGACGGAATCCCCCAAATAGTGCTGATGACGTGTGCTCCGGAGTTGGCACCGGTCCTATCGCGTCTTTTCCGGTACTCCTACTCCCTAGGCGTAATCCCAAAATCATGAAAGACATCTTTTGTCCACCCAATCCCTAAAAATGGCGACCGCTCAGACCCGTCCAACTACAGGCCTATCGTCATCACCTCCTTGTTCTCCAAAATAATGGAATCCATTATTAACTGCCAGCTCATGCGGTACCTTGAGGATCACCAGCCGATTAGTGACCGACAATACGGTTTTCATCTACCTGACCTGATCTTCTGGTCTACCTGACTCATAGATGGGCGGAGGTAGTAGAGTCCAAGGAGGAGGCGTTGGCCGTTAGTTTGAACATTGAGAAGGCCTTCGATCGGGTTTGGTACAAAGCGCTTCTTTCGAAGCTCCCTTCCTATGGGCTTCCTGAGAATTAATTGCTATGCGGATGACAGCACTGGTGATGCTCTATACACCGGCCGTGCCAATATTTCTTAGGAAAACGTGGCCGAGTACCGGAACAAACTTGTGTCTGAAGTCGAGTCTTTGCTGAACAAAGTCTCGGATTGGGGGCGACTAAATCTAGTCCAGTTTAATCCTTAGAAGACACAAGTTTGCGCGTTTACTGCTAAAAAGAACCCCTTTGTCGTATCTTCTCAATTTCAAAGCACTCCCCTTCTTGCCTAAGCCAGTACCGGAATCCTCGGAGTCGACATATCCAGTGACGTGCAGTTTCGTGGTCACTTGGAAGAGAAGGCCAAATTGGCCTCTAAAATCTTGGCGTGCTCAGCAGAGCGGGACAGTATTTCATGCCGGCACACCGGCTGCAACTTTACAAGGCGCAGGTTTGGCCTCACATGAAATACTGTTCCCATCTCTAGGCAGGGGCTCCCCAGTGCCAGCTCCTTCCACTTGAACGCATCCAGCTCAGAGCGGCTCGAATCGTCGACAACAGAGTCCTTTCCGATCGGCTCGATTCATTGGCACTGCGAAGAGATGTGACATCCCCTTGCATTTTCTTTCGCATTTACCACGGGGAGTTCTCTGAGGAATTGTTCGGATTAATCCCAGCCGCCAAATTTCACGAACGCACATCGCGGCAGAACTCCCGATACCATCCACACCATCTGGATGATTGGCGATCCACCACTGCGCGATTTAGAAGATGTTTTGTTCCTCGGACGAGTTCCTTATGGAATCGATTACCATCAGCGATTTTTTCAGACCGATACGACTTAGGGACCTTCAAGAAAAGAGCGTACTCCTTTTTAAAAGGCCGGCAACGCATCTGCAATTCCCCTGGTTCCCCTGGTGTTGCGGTTGTTCATGGGCAGCGGAAGTCACTTACTATCAGGTGAGCCACATGCTCGTTTGCCCCCACTAATAAAAAAAGAGTACAGACAAGGTCTCTCTTCTGAGTCTCAAATCCTCTTACCCCTCGACTGGAATACACTGAGTGCATTGTGGTTGAGCGTTAGAAATGGATACCTACGAGGGTGAATCAATTTAGACGGACTCTTGAATACAAAAAGCCAACTTTGTAATAATAATCAATTATGAGCAAAGACATTTCAAGTAATTTTTAAAGCCTAAGTTTATTTTCTCTTATTTTAGTAGCCTAAATTTCACGCAGTCGAGGTCTGTCGTAATGATCCCTCTGTTTTAATGACAATGTTTTTATATTCAAATGCGGCTTGGGTAGCTTTAATCGCTGAAGATGGAATATTTTAACATCGTTTATGTATTAATTGCTATAAGGTCAAAATAAATGATATTGGTTAAGAAAGTTACTTATCTAAATCTTTTGACTTTATGAACTTAAATATTTGTGTTTATGTTTAATCTAACTAAATTATAATTTATTTTAACTAGTGGCTTCGCATGGGTAGAATGTAGTTCTGTGGCGCTGCTGTTTAGTTTTAATATAATTAAAGACCACATATGTTTTCAAAATTTCGTTTTATTTTTCGAAAAAAAAAACAAGTTTTGTAGATAAAATTATAGCCTTGATCACTTCTGGTATTTTCAGTCTATCTGTTCATTCTATAGCATATAGGCAAACCGAAAAAAATGTTACTCATATCTAAATGGCATGCCAACAACCCCCTCCCCCCCACCCACCCACCCTCAGATCAACATAAGTCAGTATTTTTCGATATTACAGACAGATTCTTAAATTTTATTTATATGTGTAGTAACAAGTAAACAATGCATAACCTAGGTGCGAGGCGGAATATACCAACTTTCTTCAAATGTTAACCTGAACCTGACCTATTATTGGTGGATATTTTCAACAGATGACGCTTTGGCGATCGATTGCTGACGAGAAAATCATGCAAATTTTTGCGCAATTTGCACAGTTTGAGCTATCGCAGTATCAATTTTCTAACACCATTGAAGCCGCATACGGTCGCAGGTTTTGACATTGGACGTAAGCGGGTATAATATACCGCCGTCTCTTGTATCGCCGACACCCACGGAGCGAAATTAGTTAAGGGATTATTTTAAGCCGCCACCACATAACATTTTCATGAAAAATTCTTTCTTCATATATGATTTTGATTTCTGACTTAGCACGATATTACTTAGAAAGCCTTTGTTTTTTTTATATATCTATACAAATAAATAAAATTGAAGTGTCTGTTTGTAATGTTAAAATAACAGCTTTTTACTCAATGCACATGAATGTATATGCGGTACTTATAACAAAAACACAATTTTTTAAATTTTTGTCTGTCTGTCGGTCTGTCTGTCCGTCTGTTTGTTCCGGCTAATCTCCGAAACGGCTGAACCGATTTCGACGGGGTTTTCACTGGCAGATAGCCGATGTTCTAAGGAATAACTTAGGCTGCTTTTATTTGAGGAAAAGAATAAGGGTTCTGAGCAATATAATTAAATCCCTCAGTTACACGCGGGCAAAGTCGCGGCGCACAGCTAGTATAAAATAAAAGTGACAAACAAGCAGACAGTCCACTTAAGTAAGTGGATGCTGTGGTCCATAGACATCAAAACTAAAGAAAAGCTAAACATTTATTTTATATTACATTTATCCTCAATTGAGAATCAAAATGTAGATGCGTTGTCACCCGTGAGGACTAAGATGGAATGCCCCTTTTCCAGTAAAATGGGTCTCAGATTCTCTACACTCACCATACGAAACACAGCAGTGTCAAGCTGCCATTTTACGCTGGTATTTTGTAAGAGCGTATTCCTTCCCCGGTCGAGCCGACCCACTATAACTATACTACTAACATAGCTGCAACATGGCCCTTCTACGTAAAAATCTATGACTGCTATAACATGTTTTTTTTTATAAACTTGAAAATATTCTTAGTGAAAAATTTTCATAAATATTCGTTTCGTAAATTTGAAGCATCCGTAGTATAAAAAAACTATGTAAACGTAAATGGTAAAGTTATATGATGTGGTTAAAGCAAGTTCCAAAATTGTATACTCCATTATTTTACCTAATGTAAAAATTTAATTTCTATTGATGTCTATATAAGACATGCAGGAAGTTTTAACAGTGGTAGAGCCACGCGGCAGCTTTTGCTGTCGCACGGATGGGCCGGCTCGAACCGGGGTGGTACCACGACCTCACAGAATACCAGCGTGAAGTAGAGGTTTACCTATGCGTTTCGCTTGGTGAGTGCAGGTGGCCGGAGGCCCTTTTTACTGGAAATGAGGCATTCCGTCTTAGTCCTCACGGGTGACAACGCATCTGCATTTTGATTCGCAAACGAGGATAGATGTAGATGTCTATGGGCCGCAGCAACCACTTACCATCAGGTGGACTGTGTGCTCGTTTGTCACCCTTATCCTATAAAAAAAAAGTCGTTGGATGCAGGTGGCTCAGGACCGTGCTTTGTGGCGTTCCTTGGGGGAGGCCTAGGTCCAGCAGTGGACTTGTGAAGGGTTGTAATGAATGACTAACTAACAAAATGTACAATAGTGGAACATTTTTCGCAATAAATATTCTATTAGACGCTGTATTCACTTATCATACATTACAGTACAGTCTCTTAGAGAATTTTACCTCATCTATCACGAGAAGTGCTCTGAGGAATTGTTCGGATTAATTTCCACCACTCAATTTTACAATCGCACATCTCCACAAAACTCGTGATACCATCCATACCATCTGGATGATTGGCGGTCCATCACTGTGCAATTTAGAAGATGTTTTCTTCTTCGCACAACTTCCTTGTGGAATCGATTACCACCAGCGATTTTTCTGGACCGATACGACTTAGGGACCTTCAAGAAAAGAGCCTACTCCTTTTAAAAGGCTGGCAACAATTCTGCAATTCCCCTGATTTTGCAGTTGATCATGGGCGGTTGTAGTCACTTACCATCAGGTGAGCATGCTCGTTTGCCCCCTTCCTCCTATAAAAAAACAGTCTGACAAAAGTCCACTACTAAATATATGCCTTTCCCATAGAGTGCCTCATAGGGGAATATTCGAAATAGCTGCCACGTTTGGCAGGCGGGTTGGCAACCGCAGTTTATTAATTATTTTGAGCTGTTATCAAGGAGACGCTGTTTATTCTTAGATAAAAAAATATTCATATAAAACAATGTCACTATTGTTCAATATGAAAACTTTGCTCTATTTAGCAACAATAGAATGAGTCATATTGTTTAGTTTTATTCACGGCTGTTTTGTAATAAAAAAATAGACCATTTAGTGAATATATACTATAGAAGACCGATATTATAGTTGTGGGTTGTCTGATAGTATGTAATTCATAGGAGTCGTAACTAAATCTTGTCCAGTCCTGCCCTCACGGTTTATTGTTCTCAAAAAGAAAAAAGGTCAGCAAAAGGAAAATACAATTTAAATTCTTTAGAAGGAACAAGCATTAGTAATAGAGAATAAGGTAGAGAGAAGCATAAAACAAACTAAGAGAACAAATTCAAGCACATACGTTATGAACACATAAATATGTCCACAGGCCAGAGTGCCAATCTCTCCGCGTCGTAGTACTTAAGCGACTGATGATGTTACACGTGTTAGAGCCAGCTGCAGCTACGTTAAAGTTATAGCACGAATGGGTCAACTCGACCGGGGCGGGACCACGTTCTGTGAGCTATTTTACGCTAGCATTCTTACTGTTGTATTTCTTATGGTGAATGTAGAGAACCGGAGACCGTTTTTTCTAGAAACGAAGCATTCCATCTTTGTTCTCAGGGATGACAACGCATCTGAATTTTAATTCTTAATCGATCGACAAATGTAGATTTCTATGGAACACAGCACCCACTTTTCATCAGGAGGACTGTGGGCTCGATTGTCAATCTTATTCTATAAAAAAATATAGGAGGCGGTGCGCTTTCACAGGTGGCATGCAGCCATTAAGTCACAAGTTCGAGGTTACTAAAGAAGTGAAACAGACGGATTCTCTGAACACCGATTGTTAAACAATGAAACTTACATAACTTTGTATTAATTTTCATTGTGGTTTGCTAAATCACAAAAGTCAAATAATTTACTTAAAAGTCTGCAATTTTATATTCAGCGTTTCTCCCAATCTCAACATTCGCTAATTTACAGGTGATGAAATTTGTGATAACATGTTTAATTCCACATGTACGTGCTTTGAGAACATTTGTTTTACAGTTATGGCAACGAGCCTCATTAAGTCAACGTCTCTCTCAGCGTTTCTAATTAACATGTTTTTATTTTCACACACGTCTTCATACTTGATATTTGCAAAATAGAAAGAAAATATTCTTGCTCGTACTTCTCAAGTTATATTATGATGTAACAAGCTAGGAAAACTATCTTGTTTTTGCAAAATTGTCCCCAATATCATCCTATAAACAAACAGCCTATTGTTGGAAACAACGTCCAGTGTATTCACAATCAATATCAAGCTAACAACTGAAACTTTGTGTAAATAGTTACATAACATCTTCATACCCTATTTTTTCACCCTCGGAATGGGAGTTAGTTTTCTTCAAATTTTAATGGTATGGCCCTTGATCGCTTGGTTGTCTATTTAATAAAAATAATTCTTCTCCGATAATTTTTGAAAAAAAAACGTATTAAAATAATTGCATCGGACATAGAACCCTTTTTTGGAATAAGTTGAAAATAAAAACAGTCACGGCAATTCAAACAATATCTTGTATGCGTAGTTGTGAAGACAATAACTATACTAGTTTTATTAATTAATACCGAGTATTCAAGCGCGCGTATTCTGTTATGCTATGCTGCAAAATTTAAAAATGTGGAAAGAAGTTTGAAATAGAAACGTTAATCCTTATTTTTACGTGTAATAATTTTTTTTTCAAAATAGATTATAACTCGCTAGTGTCTCATAAAAAAAAATTAACTTTTTTCTGCGTCGTTTCGTCATTCCCCGGCCGAGCCGTCCCATTCGTGCTACAACCATAATATAGCCGCAGCGTGGATGCACCACGTAAAACGCTCGAAATACTCGTAGTTCGTGTAAATATACACACTGCTAACTCGCTTATTCATTTCCTTTTCCAACGAGGCTAGAGTCAAAGAGTACAAATTATGTTAAGTTTACTGAGAGGCATTCAAACTTTTTACTCAGAAGTTCAAACGTATCTGTAGTGTTCTTTATTTTAAGTCCGTTGCTGGTATCCATGGCCTGCAGTAGCAACTTATAACCAGGTGGACTGCAAGTTCGCTTGACACTTCAATTTTATATAATAAAATCGCCACGCTTGGCTTTTGGACTGCTGATTTCATTACTAGGTCCAAAAATGTATAAAATAATTGATTAACGTAATTATTGCCACATTGAAACCGCAGCCCTAATATGTAATATATTAATGATTAAAAAATATTTTTAAAAATAATCTTTTTTTAAATGTTCTAACAAGAAGAATATCGACTTCACATTAAATCAAATTCATCAATTTATTACATTACACAATTTATATTACATAAAAGCTTGTCGCGAGATTTATGTAGTTTATTAAAAAAAAAAATTCTTAGAATTACTTATGTCAATGTCAAGTTTTTTTATAAGATAGGGTGACAAACGAGCACACAGTCCACCTGATGGTAAGTGGTTGCTGTGGCTCATAGACATGTAAATTTATCCTCGTTTGCGAATCAAAATGCAGATGCGTTGTCACCCGAGAGGACTAAGATGGAATGCCTCTTTTCCAGTAAAAAGGGTCTCCGGTTTTCTACACTCACCATACGAAACACAGCAGTGTTAAGCTGCTATTTTATGCTGGTATTGCTGGTATTCTGTGAGAGCGTGCTCCTTCCCCGGTCAAGCCGACCCATTCGTGCTACAACTATACCTAGTCAGGTCATAAATTCTGTCACATGTTTAATATAAAATAATTGAAACAAGTTTATTCATTATGTAACCATTTATATACCAAAATGAACTTAACAAAACACAGATTCTTATGACACTAAAGTTTATTCAAAATGACCTCCGTGATTTTGAATACAGGCCTTCAATCTGCGCGGCCAGTCGTCTATCGCAGCACGAACGAGGTCCATGTCAATATCGGCGGCTGCCTTAATCAAGGATGTCTTAAGTGACTCCAAATTGGATGAGGCTTTGAGCACGCCTTTTCCTCCAAGTGTTGCCATATCTTGTAATCTAAAGGATTCAAATGTGGACTGGAGGAGGGCCAGTCTCCGTGCCGGATGAAGTCGATTTCACGCGCCGCCAGCCAGTCTTGTGTGCTCTTCGCTCTATGAGCTGGCGCCGAATCTTGTTGGAATACCCAGTGCCTGTTATTGAACATGGTATGAGAAACAGGTTCCACAAGGTTCGTCAGGACTGTATTTTGATACACAACTGCATTCGTTTTTACACCTTTCTCACAAAAATGTACCTCTGTTAAGCGCCAGTAAGAAACTCCCAACTATACCATGAGTGAGGATGGAAAATGACCTCGTTGGAAACGGGGAATACGGTTGCTCGCTTCTTCACTACTGTTTGCGTACACTTTATCATTTTGTTTGTTGTAGCTCTCTTCTACGGTAAAAATTTTTTCATCCGAAAAATAATTTCCCGATATTTTTTTCCCGCGTACCGCTTCAACAAAGTGCGACAACTCTTCAGTCTCAGGTCCATTAGACGACCATTCAAACGATGTCCTGTTTTTCTTCGATATGCCCGAAGCCCTAAGTCTTCATTTAACACCCTTTTCACCGTGGTTCTGCTTAACCCCATCTGAAGGGCCAACAGTTTCTACTTACGTTTGGGATTTCTTTGAATTCGCGCCTTCACAGCTTTTATCAATGCTGGAGTCCTAACAGACCGAGGGCGACCACTTCTTGACCTGTCATCTACACTAGTCTTTATTGTATCGTTTGATGGTACGATAAACGAATCTTTTGGTTATATTCAAATTTTTCAGTATGTCAAAAATTTGAATTGGCGCGTAACCGCAACGATGCCACGCAATAACTGCAACACGGTCTTCTTTAAGCGTCCACTCCATATTTGAAAATGAGTAAAATTCTAAAAAGTAAACAGTTTTATTTTCATGAACAATTCGAAATTCGAATTCAATAAACTTTTTTGTGGCCAGTATTCTAAAAGAGAAGTTTTTACTGTGTGACAATACTTATGACCTGACTGTGCCACTGTGTACTACTGATATAGCTGCAGCATGGCTCTACCACGTAAAAGAAGGAAGAATAGTAATCTATGGTATTCTTGTTTAGTTGTACAAAGGTAAATCTTGCGACAAGCGTTTATAACATACTAGCGATCCGCCACGGATTCGCACGAGTGATTTATGTATCTCAACAACAGCGCTACCTACCTGGTCCAAATATAAATCTAAACCATTTAGGAACCCATTCAAACACAAAAAAAATGTCATCGAAATTGGTCGAGCCGTTTTTGAGTTTTAGCGGACAACAATTGTTTTTTATATTTATGGTGAATTGTTTAATGTAATAATATTGATTTAATTTAAAATTTATTTTCTTCTTTTTAGAGCATTGAAATGAAAGCTTGTTTTAAAAATGTTTTTTAATATTAATAAATTTTTATTTTTTTGTTATTGCCGGACATGTTTCTAAGTCTGCTTATTCCATTTTATGCGTCATTGCTGATTTTTGATCGCTATTTTAGATCCGATTTTTTTATCGCCAGCAGTTGACCCTGTCGGTACCTAAAACATTTTTTCGAGCACCACCAATCTATTTTTTTTTATTTTTTTTTATAGGAGAGGGGGCAAACGAGCATGCGGCTCACCTGATGGTAAGTGACTACCGCCGCCCATGAACAACTGCAACACCAGGGAGGGAATTGCAGATGCGTTGCTGGCCTTTTAAAAAGGAGTACGCTCTTTTCTTGAAGGTCCCTAAGTCGTATCGGTCCGGAAAAATCGCTAATGGTAATCTATTCCACAAGGAAGTAGTGCGAGGAAGAAAACATCTTCTAAATCGCACAGTGGTGGACCGCCAATCATCCAGATGGTGTGGATGGTATCGGGAGTGCTGCCGCGATGTGCGTTCGTGAAATTTGGCGGCTGGGATTAATCCGAACAATTCCTCAGAGCACTCCCCATGGTAGATGCGAAAGAAAATGCAAAGAGATGCAACATCTCTTCGCAGCGCCAATGAGTCGAGCCGATCGGAAAGGACTCGGTCGTCGACGATTCGAGCCGCTCTGCGCTGGATGCGGTCAAGTGGAAGGAGGAGCCCCTGCCCAGAGATGGGAACAGTATTCCATGTGAGGCCGAACCTGCGCCTTGTAAAGTTGCAGGCGGTGTGCCGGCATGAAATACTGTCCCGCTCTGCTGAGCACGCCAAGCTTTTTGGAGGCCAATTTGGCCTTCTCTTCCAAGTGACCACGAAACTGCACGTCACTCGATATGTCGACGCCGAGGATTCCGATACTGGCTGAGGCAACCAGGCGAGTGCCCTGAAACTGAGGAGATACGACAAAGGGGTTCTTTTTAGCGGTAAACGCGCAAACTTGTGTCTTCTGAGGATTATACTGGACTAGATTTAGTCGCCCCTAGTTCGAGACTTAGTCCAGCAAAGACCAATCTATCCCCAACCTTTATAGAATTGTTTCCCGCCATTTTGAATTTTCTTTCACCACTGACATAATTTGCCCAGGATGTAGTTCAATAATAGTTAAACCTGACCCCGCCAAGTCTTACCATTTAGCTGGGCAGTAGTTCCCCATCTCCTGGAAGAGTCAACGTGGACGTCTTTTTATTCGTATTCTTCTTAGCAAACCATTTCATTAAATATCCATATCATATGCGTGCATGAAAAAAGCAAAGTGCGCCATCTTTGGGCGTCCACCATATTTGATTTATGCGTGATGTAATTTATTCTCCGAATTTATATGGGACTACGTTTGAAGTATAACCTATTTAATAAAGATAGAATCATCAAAACCAGTCCACAATTGATAAAAATATCGGTAACATAAGTACATTAAAAAAAAACGAAAAGTTTAATTTTATCTTACACTAAAATGTTAAAAATATCAAACAAATGTCAAATTACCTTTTATTTATTAATTCTCAATTACTGTCAGTTGTTAATTTAAAGTAAACTAGCTGTTCCCCGCGACTTCGCCCGCGTGGAATTATTTTTCACGGAACCCTAAAATAAAAGCAGCCCAAGTTACTCCTTATAACATCAGCTATCTGCCAGTGTAAATAAATATTGACAAATATTGACATTAATATTATACGATACTAACGTCACTCAGTTGTTTTGTCTTCCCGGAACCCCTCCACTAACACTTAAACTTTATGTCATGGTATTAAAGTTCAAATTGACTTTTACGTATTATTACGAATCTTTTGTATGGGAATATAGAAAAGTGTTGTTTTTAGACTTTTTCAGTCAATTTTTAATTTTTTTCTCTCCGTAAGAACCATCTTCGTACATCAAGGAATATTATAAAAAAAGAATTAGCGAAATCGGTTCAGCTGCGCTTAGGAACACATTCAGCGATTCATTTTTATATTATAGATTAAGTGATCGTAACTAATTTAAATGTGTTGTTACCTTGTAATGGCGGTGTAAGAATATCCAAACACACCTTGGCGTGGGTATCGTAGGAGACAACAGAGGGAAACAAACCTGGTGATGAGCGGCATCTTTATAACAGCTAAAAAACTGCGGTTTTCAATCTCCCTGCCAAGCGTGGCAATTAAGGAAACATCCTCCTCATGGGGCAATTTATGGGCAGGACTTTGAAAGACTGTCATGGATGAATGGATGGATTTTAAATGTCAAAGTCATGTCTTTATTTTATTCTGATGGGATGACTTTAAAGCTCTTTGAAATTTCTCTTTATAAAGCAAGTTTGTAAAGTCCAGGTTATTTTATAGGAGAATTTCCAAACTTACCGTCTAAGTTTACTAAGTAGACCTGGGGTGAATTTGAAAGTAAACAAAGATCTTAATGGAGTACTTACTGGCCGTAGTGTTGAAATTATATAAAAACCGTGGAAATTAGGTAGTTTTTTATGGTTTTTCTACAAGCATTAAAAACCACACTTATTTAAATTTGAGTTTTTTCATAAGAAAAGTGAGCTAATACGCTTGCTCACATTTCTTATTAAAAACCATATTAGAAGTTTGCGGGATGGTGCTGTAAAGTTTGCAAAAAAAAAAGTACGTAAAATATATCTATTTCAAATTAATTGTATCTCGCACCATGTCATTAGTGCGATGGACGTAAAATGCGCCTTATGTAGCTAGCTTTTCAGGTGGTAAAGCTGTTTTGCAACTTGTTAAAGTTGTTATTTCTTTATAGTATAAGCGAGATTCACCGGGAATGACGAAAATTGCACAGAATACCAGCGTGAGATAGGAGCATGAGCATTTATTTATTTATTCTTTTTGCACCAAATATTTGTACAAAAGGCGAGCTTAATGCTATATGGCATTCTCTACCAGCATTGCGCTGGAGACCCTTTTTACTGGTAACGAAGTTATCCAAATAAAAACTAAGGGGTGGCAACGAATTTGACATTTGACTTTTAATCTTATATTTATCATCATAAAAAGGTAGAAATAATAAAATTTCAAGTTTGTATTCATGCACAGCGATGTATTTTTAATTAAATACCAAGACCTAATTGAATATTACCGATTATTTTTATTTTACTATTTCAAACTATGTTTTTCTAAGTAAGATGATCAAAAAGAGAAATTCGACGGAATGTGGCAATAGTTTGTTACTACTTTTCTGCCTAGGCTTCATCTAGGTCGGTACCACTCTCTTATATATTTTTGCCGCCAGTTAGCAGCGCTTGCATTGCTGTGTTCCAGTTTAAGACCAGGTTAGAGTAATCCAGTTTGAAGCATTCTATATTAGCCCTCAGAGCTGACAAAGCATCTTTACTTTCTTTGTTATAAGCTGTCAGCAGGTGTCCATGGACTGCTGTAGCCACTTACTATCAGGTGGTCTGTAAGTTTTTTTTTATAGGATAGGGATATTTTATACGAGATACTCCTGATGGTAAGTGGTTGCTGTAGCCCATAGACATCTACATTTATCCTCGTTTGCGAATCAAAATGCAGATGCGTTGTCACCCGTGAAGACTAAGATGGAATGCCTCTTAACCAGTAAAATGGGTCTCCGGTTCTCTACACTCACCATACGAAACACAGCAGTGTCAAGCTGCTATTTTACGAAGGTATTCTGTGACAGCGTGCTCCTTCCCCGGTCGAGCCGACCAATTCGTGCTACAACTATACGACTAATATAGCTGCAGCATGGCTCTACCACGTATAAGTATAAGTATGTATAAGTTGGTTTCTCATTTCAGTTTTATAAAAGAATAGAGAACATTAAGTTGTAATCATAACGCAGATTAAACTGGTGGTAGTCTCATATGTCATAGACATTAGTTTTGTAACCGGTCACGAGTTTGATACTTCATTTTTTTATTAAAGTTTTTGTACAATAAATGAGAAAAGTTTTACTTCAAAACTCTTCTTATTTTGTACTTTCCCAACGCAGTTGTTCTATTATATTACTCGTGAGTACAAAGACATTTGTACGATATTATAAATAATAACTTTCAACGCATGCATGACCTTATCTGTCTGTGTGTGTGTGTGTGTGGTCTTAACATGAATCCCTACGAATAAAGTAATGTCTTCCAGACCGAATTTCATGGCGGATACTCTCAACGGAGACTACCCATCAGCGCTGGACAGGACTATAGTGCATGAGTGTGTGTGCAAGCACAGGTGCACTCCCTATGCCCTCACTCTCATAGTCCGATTGGACGGCAATTCAGCACTACCGGAGAGGGATCAGACGCAAGAAAAACTACTGAGAATTTCTTGACAGAAAACAAATTTCTGGTCTGAGCCGGGATTCAAACTCCCATGATTAACGGTCGCACTGACGACCAAAAACCAACGAGGCAGTCAAAATGTACCAATAAAAGCATGTTATCGAGTACACAAATATTATGACGAGTATAATAATATGCGTGTGTGTAGGTTGTAGAATGGTTGTTTTTAGTGTGGTCGAAAGAACCAAGTGGTAATTATCAATTTACGATAAGCAAATTATTTCACTAAACGGTAGCAAAACTTGAAAAGATTATTCACATCAACAAACAATTGGATAAAAGTAAATTTTAATAGTGTAATAATAATAATCAAACTTTAAAATGATCTAAGAATGGTTGCGTATAGCTTATTTTAAACAAAGCCATTTCAGTTCTTGCTAGTTTCAATTTTTTAATTCACAAACAATTACTGCTTGCAGCTTTTAGCGGTAATATTACGCCTGCGGCTCTGACCTGATTCTATAGTTTACAGTGCAGCTACGATGGTTTATTCAACGTCATGAGACATCTTTATTTTCATTTCTAATACTTAACAATCAATAAAGATAATAGGTACTGAATATTTTTTGTTACATTGAAGCTACAAACGAAAACACAGTCCTTCTGACGGTAACCACTTGCAACCAACATTATGTAAAGGAAGTACAGATCCGTTGTCACTAATGAGGACTAATATGGACAGGCTCTCTATATATTTCAGAATGGAACACAATAGTGCAAGAACTGCTATTTGGCGACAATATTGTCTACCGACTTAAAAAAGGAGACGGTACTCAATTCGACTATATGATTTTTATGTGTGGGTTACCTCATAAATTTTTACTGGGTCAACCGATTTCGATGATTATTTTTTTTTATTTGAAAGCTGGTACTTCATATGTAGTTCCATATACATTTGATCAATATCTGACCAATCTTTTTTGAGTTATTCTTAATAATTTATATTGAAGTCGGTTGTACAAAATTTTTAATTTTAAATTATGTACCTATGTGTTTCATGGGGCATTCATTTTAATCGATAGGGAAGAAATGTTCTCGATTGGAAGTCTTGTACTGGTAATCGAAGTATAGAGCACGTCCCTAGGAGTGATAACCTGATAAGATATGCAGGACGTCGGTGGATGGGGTGACTTAGGACCGTATTTTTTTCCATTTACAAAGCACGGGCCTAAACCACCTGCTCGGTACTGTAGTAGTTTTTCTTATTCATCATACCGTCATCCTCCATAGATTGCCTCATAGGGGGTATTTTTCCATATCTGCCACGATTGGCAAGCGGGTTGGCAACCGCAGGTTTTCATAATTTTAAGTTGTTATCAGGAAGACGCTGCTGCCCATCTCCTGGTGTGTTTGCCTCTGTCGCCTCTTACGGCATCCACGCGACGATATGGGGTAGTGGATATTCTTACACCGCCACTACACTTTATTCTTCTTTTTCATCAAGCCGTAAACATTCATAGCGGTACACGAGCCCCAACCTTGGTAGAGAGAGTTTGCCGTAATCGTCACGCCTGGCAAACGAATTAACGATCGCTGTACCATACATCCCGCACCTTTAACGCTGCTTTTTATCGCCAGTCTGTGTATTTTACGTATGGCGTTAACAAAAAGGTTATACCGTCTTCTATAGTAGCCATAAGACCCTCTTGGCATATCCCATTGTTGCCTTTATCGAAACTAATTTCCTTTATTTCGCCACCACATGGCACAACACAGTTTTAAAATTAACTTGCAATGTATTTAAAATTAGTTTTAAAGCATTTTTACTTTAAATGCGTAATGAACTATAATATAATGCTAATAAAACTAAGGTTCTGGTATTTGAAAGGGACGAAGAGAGAACGAAGTGTGAAATATGGGTAAATCAGGAATGTCTAGAACAGGTAAATGGAATTGTATACTTGGGAAGTGCTTTTAGCCGGGATGGAAGATGTGATTTAGATGTGGACAGCGTGTCGCTGCCGGGAACAAAGTCAATGGTGCCCTGACTGCGTTAGTCAACAGGCAAGGCGTAGTGAAGAGTGCACGCCTTGCAATACATAACGCAGTGTTGGTACCGACTTTGTTATATGGCAGCGAAACCTGGGTGTGCCAGAAGAAGCATATAAAGCAAGTTGAATGCAGTGGAGATGCGATCTCTTCGTAAAATGTGCGGCGTTACCATGGCCGACCGAAAGCGAAACGAAGAGATTCGCAATATGGCAGGTTTGAAAGATGACCTTATCACAAAAATTGATAAGGGCGTGCTTCGATGGTTTGGGCACGTTGAGCGAATGAGTGAAGACCGAATGGTGAAGAAAATATATAGCGCGAAAGTTAATATAAAAAGGTGTCGAGGTAGACCGAGACTAACTTTCGAAGACCATGTGAGCAAATTGCTCGAAGAGGGGGAGGGTCAAGAGTACTCGGATACCTAGACGTACATGTATGAAGAAGTTAATGAATCTGAAAGAAGCGAAAGAGGTATGTAAGGATCGTGACACTTGGCGATCTGTTCTCTCTGGCTACCCCGTCAGGGATTGTGCGTGAAGATAAGTAACTATAATATATAAATAAGTTAAAATATTATATACTCGTATTTATATTATACGGAACTAACATTTTGACAGGCACTTGTAATGAAAGTACATTATTGAGAAACCCCCACTAGGTGGAGTAACGACCTGACGAAGCACGTAGTTAGTCGATGAATGCAAGTGAATATTTTCACATTATTACATTTTTCACATCAAAAGAAATCAGTATGACCATTCAATTTTAAGTAGCAGACAAATTATGTATTTTTAACCAACATCAAATAGGAGCAGGAACCTATTCAATTTTTTTATGTGTGTAACCTCACTACTTTTTTCCAGGTGAACCGAATTTGATGATTCTTTTTTTATTTTAAAGCTGGGGCTTCTCATATAGTTAAAGTCATATCATATAGTTAAAGTGACCCGTAGCTTTTGAGTTATCCTTAATAGTTATATATTGGAAGTATGTTGTACAAAATTTTTAATTTTACCACTTGTATTGGTTTCATTTTCATGTTGTGTTAAATTAAAATTTGCCGTCCTTAAACCACCAGTGATTTTTCCGAACCGATACAACTTAGGGACCTTCAAGAAGCCTTGTCCTTCTTAAAAAGCCGGCAACGAATCTGCAATTCCCCTGGTTCCCCTGGTGGTTGCAGTTGTTCATGGGCGGCGGTATTCACTTACCATCAGGTGAGTCGCATGCTCGTCTGCCACCTCTTCTTTACTTAATTACCCCGTGTCATCTCATGGGATGATGACTAAGCCATCCGGAAGATGGGCAGTATTACACATTCCTGATAACAACTTTATAATTAAGAAAAAAACTGTAGTTGCCCCCCAGCTGGCTAAGCGTGGTAACGTGGCATATGAACTCGAAGCAGTGCACGCACTGCTCTGTGACAGCAGAAATAGGCCAGAGCAAGAAATAAGTGGTACTTACTCAGACACGTTCCTAGGCACGAAAATAAGTCCAACTATTAGTAAAATAGAGCAGAGCCTGTCATGTTGGTTGGACATTGACAGATTTATCATGTATTCTATTTTCAAGATGGCGCCGCTCATGCAATGGAATATTAAGTCTCGTGATGAATCTGCACTTTGCAATTTATAATTTAAATTGTAACGGCACTGAGCGAGAGAACTCTGGTTGCTCCTAGAGTATAATTAAAGCGTTGAACCTGAATTTGACTTTAAAATATACCACTTTTCCAATTGACTACCTCTATAAGTACATAACCTAAACTCTCCATTAAGGAATTGACATTTAATAAACAAAAAATCAATTTTGGCTTCATATTTTAAAATTGAGTTAATATTGCGACACCGCCATTTAATAATTTGTTGATATTTTTCATCGCAATTTTCTTCGTAAATTGAATTTGAAATTTAATTAGAAGAAAATAATATATTCGCTATATTTAAAAAAAGCAATTAACACCTCGTATTTTTTTACTTATAAATTTAGTTTTTAGTTTTAATTATATTATGGTGTCAAGACAATCCATTACCCAATTTCCCGTACTATGATATCTTAAGATGGGACTATATAAAATGCCAGAAAGCTCTTACAGCTTCCGATCGATTGCATCAATCATCTCAGAACTATCACCATTAGCATTACAACCTATAAACATCCGCAGCTGAACAGAGGCTCCCTCCATTAATTTCCTTATCCTTATCCTCCATAGTTATCACGTTTGTCAAGCGGATAGGTAACCCGCAGTTTTTTTGTTATTATAGTTTTGCTGCTAATTCAGTTCCTTCTGTTGCGTTTAACGACACCCAAGGGATGGTTTGAGGTAGTGAATTACACGGCCTGTACACGGTGAACCAACTCAGTACATAAGGCGTAAAATAACCAAATCAGCGAAGGAGAGCAGCGCCAAATATTTTTTTTATATGAGAGGAGGCAAATGAGCGTACGACTCACCTGAATTTAAATGACTACCGCCGCCCATGAACAACTGCAAAGCCAGGTGGATTGTAGATGCGTTGCCGGCCTTTACCATGCAATATGCATGCTGCGATCGTCAGTGTACCTGCCAATCGTGGCAATTATGGCCAATCCGCTTTTATTTACAGCTCGTAAACAATGCGAGAGATTCCAACAGTAGATTAT
>JAVANC010000002.1:16526163-16560133 GCA_033319125.1 Parnassius glacialis | reverse complement strand
GGTTTTCATGATTTAAGTTGTTATCAGGAAGACGCTGCTGCCCATCGCCTGGTGTGTTTGCCTCTGTCGCCTCTTACGACACCCACGCGACGATATGGGGTAGTGGATATTCTTACACCGCCACTACACTTTATTCTTCTTCTTCATCAAGCCGTAAACATTCATTCATTCATTCGGTACACGAGCCCCAACCTTGGTAGAGAGAGTTTGCCGTAATCGTCACGCCTGGCAAACGAATTAACGATCGCAGTACCATACATCCCGCACCTTTAACGCTGCTTTTTATCGCCAGTCTGGGTATTTTACATATGGCGTTAAAGACAAGGTTATACCGTCTTCTATAGTAGCCATAAGACCCTCTTGGCAATATCCCATTGTTGCCTTTATCGATACTCATTTCCTTTATTTCGCCTCCACATAGCACAACACAGTTTTAAAATTAACTTGCAATGTATTTAAATTAGTTTTAAAGCATTTTTACTTTAAATGCGTAATGAACTATAATATATAAATAAGTTAAAATATTATATACTCGTATTTATATTATATGGAACTAACATTTTGATAGGCACTCGTAATGGAAAAAAATTGTTGAAAAACCCCCAGTAGGTGAAGTAACGACCTGACGAAGCACGTAGTTAGTCGATGGATGCAAGTGAATATTTTCACATTATTACATTTTTCACATCAAAAGAAATCAGTATGACGATTCAATGTTGAGTAACAGACAAATTATGTATTTTTAACCGACGTCAAATAGGAGCAGGTACCCATTTAATTTTTTTATGTGTAACCGCACAACTTTTTTCGAGGTGAACCGAATTTGATGATTCTTTTTTTATTTTAAAGCTGGGGCTTCTCATATAGTTAAATTCTGACCCATAGCTTTTCAATTATCCTTAATAGTTTATATTGAAGTCTGTTGTGCAAAATTTTTAATTTTACCACTTGTATTGGTTTCATTTTCATGTTGTGATAAATTAAAATTTGCCGTCCTTAAACCACCAGCGATTTTTCCGGACCGATACAACTTAGGGACCTTCAAGAAGCCTTCTCCTTTTTAAAAGGCCGGCAACGAATCCGCAATTCCCCTGGTTCCCCTGGTGTTGCAGTTGTTCATGGGCGGCGGTATTCACTTACCATCAGGTGAGTCGCATGCTCGTCTGCCACCTCTTCTTTACTTATTTACCCCATGTCATCCCATGGGATGATGACGAAGCCATCCCGAAGATGGGCAGTATTACATATTCCTGATAACAATTTTATAATAAAGAAAAAAAAAACTGTAGTTGCCCCCCAGCTGGCTAAGCGTGGTAACGTGGCATATGAACTCTCTGTGAAGCATTTACCGAGGAGGCCTATGTTCACCAGTGGAAAATGCCTTAAGAATTTGATTTTATTGTATTTGTATTTCTTTAAAAAAAATATTCGTAATTTTTAAAACGATATTTTTCTTTTTTAAAACTAAAGTGAAAAACCTCTTTACAATCCACTGACACACTTACACCTGATGGTATGTGACTACTGCAGTCCATTGGCACATGCACCCGAGAAGGCTACAGATGCGTTGAATGAGGGCATCCACGACTTTTTCTGCCACCAGGGCGGCGCCACTTTCGAGTGAGGTAAAATATTTGACAGATTTCATATCGGGGACGATAATTTCTTAGGAAAATGTAATTTTTAAGGTTTCCTTCTGTATTATTAGTTATATTTTATATTATGTACATTATAAATGAATAAACCAAACTATAAATATAACTAAAAGACGACTTTTAAAAAAAAAGAGTTATAATGTGCAAAAAATTAAAAATCAAACCACTGACGCATTGTGTTATATATTAATATAATACTCTAGACAATGATAAACTATTATTTAAAACTAATTTCTCAATTAAATGACACTGTGTAACAAAAAACTTTACCTCAGTCGCTAGTAGCGACATCTGGTGAGTGGAAGATTATTAGACCTCATTGGGTGTTTGTCGTGCGTTTCAAATCACTTTACACTAGAACAGAGCAGTGCACGCACTGCTCTGTGACAGCAGAAATAGGCTCTGGCAAGAAATAAGTGGTACTTACTCAGACACGCTCCTAGGCACGAAAACGAGTCCAACTATTATTAAAATAAAGCAGAGCCTGTCATGTTGGTTGGACATTGACAGATTTATCATGTATTCTATTTTCAAAATGGCGCCGCTCATGCAATGCAATATTAAGTCTCGTGATGAATCAGCAGTTTGCAATTTATAATTTAAGTTATAACGACACTGAGCGAGAGAACTCTGGTTGCCCCTAGAGTATAATTAAAGCGTTGAACCTGAATTTGACTTAAAAATATACCACTTTTCCAATTGACTACCTCTATAAATACATAACCTAAACTCTCCATTAAGGAATTGACATTTAATAAACAAAAATCAATTTTGGCTTCATATTTTAAAATTGAGTTAATATTGCGACACCGCCATTTAATAATTTGTTGATATTTTTCATCGCAATTTTCTTCGTAAATCGAATTTGAAATTAAATGAGGAGAAAATAATATATTCGCTATATTTAAAAAAGCAATTAACACTTATTTTTTTACTTATAAATTTAGTTTTTAGTTTTAATTATATTATGGTGACAAGACAATCCATTACCCAATTTCCCGTACTATGATATCTTAAGATACGACTATAGATAATTTAAAATTAAAAATTTTTTACAGCCGACTTCAATATAGGTTATTTAAGAATAACTCAATAACCATTGGTCTGACCTTGATCAAATTCATATGGGACCACACGAGAACTATCAGCTTTCATATAAAAAAATAATCATTGAAATCGGTTCGCCCAGTACAAAGTTATGAGGTAACACACATAAAAAAAACATACACTCGAATTGAGTACCGTCTCCTTTTTGGAAGTCGGCAGAAAATGCCAGAAAGGTCTTACAGCTTCCGATCGATTGCATCAATCATCTCAGAACTATCACCATTGCCATTAAAACCTATAAACATCCGCAGCTGAATATAGGCTCCCTCCATTAATGTCCTTATCCTTATCCTTCATAGTTACCACGTTTGTCAAGCGGATAGGTAACCGCAGTTTGTTTATTATTATATTTTTTCTGCTGTTTTAGTTTCCTCTGTTGCGTTTAACGACACCCAAGGGATAGTTTGAGATAGTGGATATTACACCGCCTGTACACGGTGAACCATCTCAGTACATAAGGCGTAAAATAACCAAATCAGCTACGGAGAGCAGCGTCAAATATTTTTTTTATATGAGAGGGGGCAAACGAGCATACGACTCACCTGAATTTAAGTGACTACTGCCGCCCATGAACAACTGCAAAGCCAGGTGGATTGCAGATGCGTTGCCGGCCTTTACCATGCAATATTTCCCGTACTGCGATCGTCAATATGCCTGCCAATCGTGGCAATTATGGTGCTCTGCGATGTTAGCACCTTATGTGCGGAATTTCGATTTACCAATTTTACCATCTGAAAGGTCAGAAATGGGTTATAAAAGGTCAGTTGATCTTATTTATTGGTCAGCGTTAGAAACATTTTTATTTAGAATTAAAGTTTTTCAAGGTTATTGAGAAATTTTAGCACCCCATTCGCGAAAAATATAAAAAATAAAAAATATGCCCGATTGAGAAGCATTCGCTGATAATTGGTCAGCTTATATAAATATTTGGTCAGTTAAATTTAATATTTAAAAAAAAATAAGTTGGTATTGTCGTAATAGAATCGAAATTCCGCACATGAGGTGCTAACATCGCGGAGCTCAATTATGGTCAATCCGCTTTTATTTACAGCTCGTAAAACAATGCGAGAGATTCAAACAGTAGATTTTACGGTCTAATAAGTAAGAAAAAGTTTATTCATAAAAAGTTTGTACAAGAGTGGAAAAGAATTAGAGTAGCTCTTACTCCCCCGCTCACTACTCCCCTGTGTAACTGTGTGAGCCGTGGTAGCTCAGATGGTCAGCGCTCGCTGTAAATGTCACAGTATGCGAGCAAAACATTTTTAATCCCCGCCGGCATCAATGAGATTGTTAATTGCAATTTTAAGTGCTGATTTACCACGTACTTGGCGGTGAAGGAAAACATCGTGACGATACTTGCATGTCTGAGAAATAAGAAAAAGATAATATTTCCAAGACATGTGAAGTTCGCCAACACGCATTGGGGCAGCGCGGCGGACACTTCCTTGCCCTAAAACCCTCTCAGAAATTAGGGGAGGCCTGTCCCCAGCAGTGAGACGTATGACATAGGCTGTACCTTTAACTTTTAACTATACGGAATTCACAAAATAGGCATCAACACCATCATCATTATGATGTGTTACTTAGTCCGAAATGCATTATCTTCTTAATTTATATTTTAAGTGATGAATGATGATAGTCTTACGACTAGATAATCTAACAGATGAGGTATCAGTGTATAACAAAGATTTTTTTTTGAGAATAAGGTGCAACGACCATGAGGGTAAAGTGTATTTTTAGTAAAAATTTGCATAAAACTTTTTTTTCGCCCAGAAGAAATTTAAAAGGGCTACCCCGTTAACGCGAGGAGGTGGTAAATGCTTTATGCATACCACGACAGCCGGCTGTCGTGGTTATGTGGGACTCACTGTGACTAACCTAACCTAACCACCATAAGTGTACCCACTAAACACCACCTGTGGGATTGGCATTGGCTTATTAGGCCTTTCTTCCGAATCGGAAGCGACCCTCTTTTGGGAAAAGGGGGCATTCGTAGCTTGACGACAGAAGAGGTTTTGAACTATTTGGAGTTCACTTATGATTTTAGGGTCAGCGTGAACAAATATAGGGCCCGCGTAAGACAGGACTGGTCGTATACAGACCTTATAAAGGGTTCGCCTGTTACGGATGGACATTTTACTGTATCGGCCCAGCATACTATTGAGCCTACTCAGATAAAACGTGCATTGTGGGTTACTCTTTTGACATGGGGCCCGAAGGTGAGCCTCGTTTCAAGGGTGACACCTAAATATTTGACAGACGTACGCCACGGGACAGGGGTCCTTAGCATGCGGATTGGTGGAGTGTTTTTGAGGCGGCGTCTTTTACAATCGAAGTGAACGGCGAAGCTATTCTGCGGGTTCACATCGATGCGCCGTTTTTGGAACCAAGCTCCTAAGTCATCAACTGATTTTTGGATCTTGTTCCGTATGAAAGGACGGGATGGAAATGTCGTTGGTGAACAGGATATACAGGAGGGGAGCAAGTACTGAGCCCTCAGCTTTAATGGGGCGCTGAGAGGAGAGCGTGCCTTCGTGTCTAAAACGAAAGGTACGATCCTTCAGGTAAGAGGCCACGAGACCTACAAGACGATCGGGGAGACCTATTTTATTTAATTTAAACATTGTGCCAGACTCTATCGAATGCTTTAGCAATGTCGAAAAAGACCACGATGGTCTTATGACGACGAGGATAAAAACCGCTGAGGATATATTCCACAATACGGTGAACTTGTTGGGAAAAGAGTGTTTCGCTCGGAAACCAAATTTGTGGGGGATGACAAGAGGGTCACCACCTGTGGGAATCAGGTGGAGCCTCATGTGAGTGAGGATGACTCTTTCGAAGAGTTTGCCCATGGCCTTGAGGAGGCTGATGGGATGATGACTAGAGGGGAGGTTGAGAGGCTTTCCTGGCTTGGGAATGCCATAGACATTTGCCTCTTTCCACGCAGTGGGAAAGTAACTAATATTGAAGCAGGCGTTGAAAATAATAGCGAAAAGGGTTAACACCTGCTCAGGAAAGTGTTTAAGGCCTTGGTTGGAGATGCCGTCCGCGCCCGGAGCCTTTTTCGGCTTAAGTCCTGTGATGAGGGATGAGATCTCATCATTGAACACGTGATAGGGTCAGAGGCTGTGGGGGGTGAGTTCCGGCGGCGGACCTTGTTCTCCACTCCTCCTCACCCACCGACACGTGGCGGTGGGTTAAGAGCTAGGAGATCATTGTGCGGCAATGCTATCTGCTGTCAACCTTTTCCTCGTCCTCGAAGGCAACCGTACCGTCGGGGCGGGAGAGAGATAGAGTGTGGGTGATAGCGTCTATGTGGAGGGCTCTTGCCATCTGATAGTACGCTGTATGAGAGGGGGAGATATTCTCCATAAGCTTACTCTTTTCGACGTCTCGAAGTTCGGAGAGGCGGAACCGGACTTCTCGTTGAAGAGGTGTGACCGTACGCATATATTCTGGGGTTGGATAGATTGCTGCTCTCCGGAAAACAGCTCTCTTGACTTTCAGTAGGTTGCTAATGTGTAGGGGAAGACCATCATTATTAGCAACCGGGATGGCCCTTTTATTCTCCTTAAGGGAGGATTTTATAACGGTGGAAAGAGAATCGACCGCGGTGTCGATTTTTTCGGGACTCTTGAAGTCCGTCGAGAGGGAGATGGGGGAGTCCTGTGAGTCCCTAGCTTTAGCAAGGGACTCCTTGTTGCATAAAACTAAACATGACATTTTTATAAGAAAATATCTGACACCCGGTACCTTGCTGCCGCAGAAGAAATAACTGGAAATATCATTTTAAATTTAAAAACAATATAACTTTCGATTGATTAATTCCTCCCTCTCCTTTTCCTCATTAGACAGCTAGGGGATCGGCGGGTCTTCATCCGTTTGTTGTCGATGTTCCACCAAAAGGTTTGCTTCGTCTTTTATCATGCGTACAGCAAAGGAGTGGAATAATTTGCCGGCGTCTATCTTTCTGTCCGAACACAATCTGGGCGTCTTCAAGGCAAGAGTGAATAGGCTTTTGTTACGCTAAGACAGTGCGATTTACCATCTAAAGCTGAATAACCACTTACCACCAGGTGGGATCGTGGTCAAGCACTGACTTATAATAAGCAAAAAAAATAATAAAGTGGTCGGTACGATACGTGCGCTACCTACTGTTAGTTAATTGTGCTGTACTGTGTTTGTCAAGTGATTGCTTTTACTGTAATCTGATAAACGGTATGCCTACGTATAAAGCACGAACAAGCAAACATTAATTTTTATATATTACATTAGTAATAATTTTACGTACCTAAATATTTTAATATAATTATAACGATTAATTCTCTCAACGAGTTCCGAGAAGCACATGACCAGCCGTGATCTTTAATATAGTCCTCCAGACCGAGTTTTTGTCACGAAGCCAGTCTCAACGGAGACTGGCCATCTGCGCAGGTCAGGATTATAGTGCCCGAGTATATACTCGCGCGCATATGCGCAAGCACAAGTGCACTATCTATCTTCTTACTGTCATAGTGCGATGTGACGGTTTTCCGACACCATCGAAAAGAGATTAGGGGCAGGACTAACGGCTTTACCTGCTTTCTGAGGTACGTGGTGAAACACCACCAACTCCGAACTGCTGCTGAGAATTTCTTGACAGAAAATCTCAATCACAGATTTAGGCCCGACCCGGTGTTCAAACCCAGGACCTCACGAACAGCAACCACGTGTACGATCACTAGCCCAACGAGGCTGTTAACAGGTGAATTTTAAAAAAATGATGAGATAGAGAATAAAAATTTATTCTAATACTAGCTGTTCCCCGCGACTTCACCCGCGTGTTACTTGGATTTTTTTTTTGCGCGGAACCCTAATTATATTTCTGAAGCGTCAGTAGCCTAATGGCAGGGCGCGGACCGCATACTCTAAAGGTCGTAGGTTCGAATCCGCCATTCGACTACTGTCGTGTACCACTTTTAACACAAGCATTTAAAGCTTACCAGAAGTGGTTAAAGGGGAATATTAGTAATGTTTAATAACATTACTAGTATTTTATTTAAAAAATAAAATAAAATAAAAGTATCCTAAGTTACTCCTTGTGACATCAGCTATCTTCCAGTGAAAATCTCATCAAAATCGGTCCAGCCGTTTCGGAGATTAGCCGGAACAGACAGACAGACAAAACTTTAAAAATTGTATTTTGTTATTAGTGCCGTAGATAGTTTCATATGCATTTAGTAAAAAGCTCTTATTTTGACATTATAAACAGACACTTCAATTTCATTTATTTGTATAGATATAGATATAAATTAAAACGTACCTAGTGCATTTATTTACTAAAAGATAAAATAAAATAAGACCTAGTTGTAGTATAGCTTTGTTGAATTTTCGTTCACATCGTTGATATCGTTTTATTTGCATATCATTTTCATGCAGAATTTAATTGCAAACCCTTACTTAAATCACCCTGCAATCTGTCAGTTGCATTTCAACCTCTAGTGGAGCGTATAACAGAGTGTTCTCGCAAACTTAATCAGCAGAGCTAATCCGCAGTCCGATTTTCTGGATGCTCTGTAAAAGCGAATTCATCATTAGCCACTGCCAGATCCTTTACTTGATTAATTTATCAAACAAAAGGCTACAATCCGATAATTACTTCTTGAAATGAAAATAAATTATGTATGTATCTAAATGGGAAATACAAAATACTGCCATCCACGTACGCTCTTCTTATTGTAGACTTTTATTATTCTTAACTATTTACTAGTTATTACTTATTACTATTAACTAGTTTTGTTCGCGACTTTGTTTGCCATTTTATATGAGCACTTGCGCCGACACTGGTCCACTAATAATCATATTGTGTGTATATGGCTAGTCTCTGTTGACACTGGCCACTGTGAACGAAATTCTATCTGGGAGAGGACTACAGACCATGCAGTGTAATAATATTAACTGATATGGTTGCTAAGGTTGCTAAGGTTATTAATTTATTTATTAATGTGAGATTGAACACTCTTAATCGTTAACACAAAACAAACATGATGTACACAGTAAATGTCATTATAAATTGTTCAGTTTTTTTATGCCTGGTCCTGACACAGTTTTCGATGCTATAACCGTTTTATAGAGGGAGAATAAAACGTCTATATGATATGATGATCACCATTTAAAGAATGACGACTAATAACAACTAAATCAGAAATACCTGTATCAAATTTGCCATGTATCCTTTCACTTAATAATGATTTATCTATATATAAACTTTGCAGCTGATATATATATATATATATATATATATATATATATATATATATATATATATATCTTTATATATAAAAATTACGTGTCACGTTGTTTGTCCGCGATGGACTCCTAAACTACTGAACTGATTTCAATGAAATTTTGCACACTGTGTGCATTGTGGTCCAACTTGAGAGATAGGATAGTTTTTATCTCGCTAAATGACCCTCAAAAATTTTTATTATGAATTTAAGGATTTTTATAGGAAGGGTCGTTGGGAAGGGCAGAACAACGTCTGCCTGGCGAGCTAGTATATATATATATAAAAGGGATCTATATATATACACAAGCTGCAAAGATTATTGTTGAGTATCAGAAAGAAAAATAATCGTTATGTTTTTCATTAACTTGGCAGATGGGTGATTATGGATGTCGAAGCAAAATTTAAAATTAAAATATATTTTTCTCTCTATGAATTTCCCGTAAAGCAGCGTCAAGGAGCTTATAAAAAAAATATTGGCGCCATTGCACTTTAGGCCGTGTAATGGCAACAAAAGAATATCCACTAACTCATATCGTCCCGGTTATAGTAGCATCATCTTTCTGATAACATCTGAAAATAATTAAAAAAAACTGCGAACGTAACCCGCCTGCCAAGTGTGGCAGCTATGATAAAAACTCCCTATGAGGCAATTGTAGAGAAGGGGGGTATATTCAGCAGTGCTATTTTAATAGCATATAATGAAAAAGTTAAAATTAAAAATTTTGTACAGCTGACTTCAATATAAGTTATTAAGAATAACTCAAAAACTATTGGTCTGACCTTGATCAAATTTATATGGGACCACACGAGAAGTACCAGCTTTCAAACAAAAGAAGAATCATCCAAATCGATTCACTCAGTAAAAAGTTATGAGGTAACACACATAAAAAAAACATACAGTCGAAATGAGTACCGTCTTCTTTTTGGAAGTCGGCAGAAAACGCTGTTTGCAGCGACTGTTCCTGTGTTTGTTTAATTATTCTTGCATAGCAAACGCTGACAGGCAGGTACACGCTTAGAGCGGACCGGAAATGCAATTATTTGTGAATACATTTTTATTACCATATATATCTATACATATAAACGGGGATGTCCTGATTGACTGACTCATCTCACACACAGCCCACACCGCTATACGTAGAAATATGACTAATAAAAAAAATTGTAAAATTTAA
This sequence comes from Parnassius glacialis, assembly GCA_033319125.1. Taxonomy (NCBI): domain Eukaryota; kingdom Metazoa; phylum Arthropoda; class Insecta; order Lepidoptera; family Papilionidae; genus Parnassius; species Parnassius glacialis. The sequence continues at coordinate 16,549,925 of JAVANC010000002.1, read as the reverse complement.
CCCCGAAGGGGGTGAAATAGAGCTTTACAGTTTATGTGGAACTCTTATTTTCTGTTGCGATTGACTCGAAGCTTACTAAAGTTTAATTCAGCTTATTTTTCAAAACAACCCCTTACAGGGGGGGGGGGGGCAGAGAATGTTCAAGTTTGTGTGTGGAGAAAAATTAATTAATGTATTTTTCAATTGCAAAATTAAAATTCAAAAATTCTAAATCTTTAATTAAAATATAATAATTAACCTATATATCGACCCGGTTTTAAAATGAAGGTGCAAGTTGTATATGAAAAATATTTATAAGATGCACAGCTCAAAGCTCTCAACGTAAAATACTAAACGTAAACCTAACGTAGTACTAAACGAACTTAAAACTAAATTGTGATAATTCAGCTTACTTTTATTACGTAGGTATTAACTTTTAAAGATTCAAAATTTCAGAGGGTGAAAAATATAAAGTGTCGTACATACTTCATGGTGTGTACGACACTTTATATTTTACGGGGCTATTTCATATTTGTATAGTAAAAATTATTAAATATTTTTTGTAACTTGAAAATTGGTACGATTATTGTTGGATTAAAATAATGAAATAAGAATTTTTTATTTTTCGGAAATCTAACCATTAAGTGTTAACATGAGAGTATAATGTTTGCGTGGAAAAGAAGAGGCTTTCTAACTTGCATAGTGGTAAGGATATACGTCCAACGAAATTATGGTAGTTATGAATAATAATATCAATTTTGAAGTTAACAAAATCTTCCCCTGTTCACCCATAAAATGTGAATTGATAAAATTGTATTTAGGATTGAGATTAAAAACTGATAAACACGTGTTTCAGTATTTTGGCAATTCCAACCTTAGAGGGATAAAACTAAAGATGAAATATTGTTTAAAATTCTGCCATGTTTTAATTATACCTTTGATAACATTATTATAAGCTTTCGATTAGAAACTTAGTACACGTACTTAAGGATTTTTGGATAATCCACCCCTAAGGCTATTATAAAACTGTAAAGTATTTTAATGCGGTTTCGGATTTATAAATATATTATTTATTGTACACCAATACACATTAAAACAAAAACAAAATTAAAGAAATAAAATAGTACAATTTATTCATTTTTATTTATTTATTTATTTCAGGCAGAGCCCATATGTAATCTCAACAAATTAAATTATATCTAGGGTTAGTAAAAAAGAAAAAAAGTGGGATAGATCCACACAACAACATATACACTGTTATGCTGCTGTGTGGACCCGCACCCATGCTTGTAGAAGTGGCAAGTCCCACCGATCAACAAATACCCCAAGGATATTGTTGGTACTGTTTCGCAAACGGGTCAGCGCGGAGGCACACCGCCTTTTACCTATCGAACGTCTCAGCGAACATGCCTGAGGTGCTGCATCGCCAAGGTAGCTCCAACAATACCCTCAAGGCATTGTCGTATTGGATACGTTGATCGCTGTCTGCCCGCTGCGTATAACTAACCCACAGGCTGTAACAGTAGGACGACTGACAAAAAGCTTTAAAAAGTGTTACTTTAACCTGCCTACTACAACGCGCAAACCTGCAGGCCAGCATACTACATAGACTGCTGCCCAATCTAGGGGGACCAAGGGAAGAAGTGCGTCGCCTCTATGCAGGAGTGATACGGTCCGTAGCCTTGTACGGGGCCTGTTTGGGCGAAAAGGCTGGCCATCCAACGCTGTAGGGCTAAAATCTACTGGGTGCAGCGGAGGATGGCTATACGGATCGTGCGAGGATACCGCACGATATCCTTTGAGGCGGCGTCACTCCTGGCTCGCTTCCCACCTCTGGACATATTGGCGGACATGGATGCGAGGGTATACGACCGGACGCGTGTCCTCCGCCAGAGCGTCGGGAGTGAGCCAGATGAGGTGTTCGAAGGGGTCAAGCGGCAGGAACGAATTAACGCATTCGCAACATGGCGCGCTCGCCTCTCTGAAGAGCGATATGCGTGCAAACGCGTTGTTGGAGCAATCCTGCCGCACTTTGAAGCCTGGATACATCGAAGAACAGGACGACTCACCTACAGACTCACACAGATAATGACCGGGCACGGGTGCTTCGGTGATTATCTGTGTAAGATTGCACGGGAAGCGACGGCGAACTGTTTCCACTGCGGTGGGCAGGAACAGGACTCCGCATCCCATACGTTGGCAACATGCCCAGCGTGGGAAAGGGAGCGGACGGTTCTGGTAAGCCGGATCGGTCAGAACCTCTCCCTGCCGGCGGTCGTGTCGATGCTGAGCAGGGGCTCTGCGTGGAGGGCCGTAGCTACCTTCTGTGAATCCGTTATGATCCAGAAGGAGTCTGCTGAGCGGTGTCGGGAGAGGACAGATCCCGCTCGAAGACGACGCCACCAAGGCGTTCGTCAGGGCCCTCCCCTTGATGATGGTGTTCCCCTACCAGAAACGGGGCCTCGGGGGTTACGGGCGCTCGGGGCGGGCGCCCCGAGCGTCTAGTGATGTAACACCTGAGGAGGACGGTGACTCGAAAGTGGTCTCGAGCACCGTGATAGCATTGCGAGGGTGCTGGGGGTAGTACGGACTGCCCCCGGGACGTGCTTTAATAGAGCAAAGCGTGAGAGGGGCCCCGGTTGCGTTCCGAACGGAGATCCCGGGACCCCTCATATACGCTGATGAAGACCACCGTGGGGTTTTGGCCGGTAGGAGTCCGGCATAACCTTTCCGTTGCCCCCGCAACAGAAGGTATCCATAGGGATTTCCCCACGATAAAAAAAAAAGGCCAGCATACTACAACGGACCGATAACGAGCTACGCTCCCTCTCTATGTTTTTTTTTTTTATAGGATAGGGTAACAAACGAGCACACAGTCCACCTGATGGTAAGTAGTTGCTGTGAACCATAGACATCCACATCTACTTTCAATAAAGAATCAAAATGTAGATGCGATATCACCCGTGAGGACTAAGATGGAGTGCCTCGTTTCCAGTAAAAAGGGTCTCCGGTTCTCTATACACACTATACCAAAAGAGTTATGCTGCTGTTTCCGCTGGTAAGAATACAATTCCATTCCGCCGCAATGTCAATTGAGACTTATATGTGTATAACTTTTCGTAACATTTAATCTTATTTTATTTAATATTTCGTTGAAAAAGTTTAAGTAAAAGTTTACATACATATTTAAAAATATCTCTGGATAGATAGATCTTTTAACACTTTATTGACTTTATTGCAAACTTAGGGTGATAAGAGGATGCACCCAGTAAAACTAATACAGCAACAATGGAATCGCAATCGGAAAGTATAGTTCGGCCGTTCAGAGAATGCGTTCCTGACACGTCGCGATTGAACTGACGACGTAACTTTGTAATGGCGTTGCAGTTATGATAAAAATATTTTGCTGGTTGTTTACCGTTTTAACAATTGATGAGCATTAAAACAACATTATTATGTCAATAATCAATGAATGTTATAATTTTGTGCCAAACTGAGTGTCAAATAACTTGGTAAACAATATTTTTCTAAATCTATACTGCGCTATTACAAGGTTATGTCAGCGCTTTATATTTGTAGTGCTATGCTAACAATAACAGGCAATAACAGTATCATAATCTGTTCTTATACAGTTATACTTTATAAAATAATACGTTTTGTTTTCTTTTAAGAATTTGAAAATAATGGACTATAAGATAAATTTAATTAAATATAAAAATAAAACTACGACCAGCCCGAACGCACGAAAGTAGCATTTTTATATTTAGGTTGAAAATGGTAACCCTAAATGGCGTTATATGCCGCCATTTTGTGACGCTAAAACAGTCGTCTGTTGTCGTTTCGTGCGCATAGACCACGTTCTTCACGTGTTTTCGATCTGTTTTTATTTGATTACCCGGCTTTCGTTTAATGGACTGTTTCTGCTTTTCAAACTGACATCGGCGCTAAATCGGACTTCGATTGTGTTTTGTATTGCGTTCTTTTTACTTTTTGTGCATAATAATGCCTAAACGTGGACAAACATTGAAAAGTGGAGCCCGTGAGTTAATCATCAAGCTGCAAGATTACTTTGAGCGGGAGCGGCAAAATGGTGGACCCCTTTTACCTGTCGAACAAGTACAAGAACGCATCTCTCAGGCGCTTGGAGTTAGCAAACGAACGATAACAAATATTAATAAAGAAAAGTTCGGCTCTACTGGCACGGAAGATAATATTTTAAGTACTCCGAAGAAAAAACGTAGAACTAAACCCGTGACAGATATTGACACCTTTGACGCCGATGCAATCAGAAATCATATATATGGTTACTATTCCAGAAATGAATATCTCAACAGGAAGAAGCTTTTAGCATCGTTAAGAGAATCTGGACTGTTTAGCGGGGGTAAAACTGCTTTAACCAAAATCTTAAAAGATATTGGTTTTTCCTACAAAAAAACAGACAAAAGAAAAATTTTATTAGACATAATTTTAAAACGGATAAGTTTTTTGAGAGAAGCAAAAAATATTGATAACTGGGATAATGTCGTGTTCATTGACGAGACATGGCTAAACGCCAATCACACGGTTTCCCGTTCTTGGACGGATGATACACAAGCGTCGACGTCGAAAGTACCAATGGGTAAGGGGGCCCGTCTGATAATATGCCACGCAGGTTCTGCAAAATACGGCTTTGTGGAGAACGCGTTACTGGCATTTCAATCAAAAACCACAAATGACTACCACGAGGAAATGAATGCCACTACATTTAAAGAGTGGTTCCAGAACGTGCTTTTGCCCAGCCTACCAGAGCCTTCTGTAATATTCATGGATGACGCCTCCTATCACTCGATTCAAATACAGAAACCACCTACCCAAGCTAATGAAACAGAAGAAATGGTGGCTTGGTTACAAGCAAAAGGCATTGACGCAAATATGCAGATGCTAAAACCAGAGCTAATTAAATTAGTTAAAGAAAATAAAGCGGCAAATGTGCGATACGAAATCGATGAACTGGCTCTGGAGTACGGTCATCGCGTTCTAAGAATTCCACCGTATCATTACCAATATAACGCGATTGAGCTAATCTGGGTTCAAATAAAAGGTTACGCTACCCACCACAATCCCCAGAAGACACAAGTTTGCGCGTTTACCGCTAAAAAGATTCCCATTGTCGTATCTCCTCAGTTTCAAGGCACTCCCCTAGTTGCCTCAGCCAGTATCGGAATCCTCGGTGTCGACATATCGAGTGACGTGCAGTTTCGTGGTCACTTGGAAGAGAAGGCCAAATTGGCCTCTAAAAAGCTTGGCGTGCTCAGCAGAGCGGGACAGTATTTCATGCGGGCACACCGCTTGCAACTTTACAAGGCGCAGGTTCGGCCTCACATGGAATACTGTTCCCATCTCTGGGCAGGGGCCCCCCAGTGCCAGCTCCTTCCACTTGACCGCATCCAGCGCAGAGCGGTTCGAATCGTCGACGACCGAGTTCTTTCCGATCGGCTTGACTCACTGGCACTGCGTAGAGAGGTTGCATCTCTTTGCGTATTTTATCGCATCTACCACGGGGAGTGCTCTGAGGAATTGTTCGGACTAATTCCAGCCGCTCAATTTCACCATCGCACATCGCGACAGAACTTGCGATACCATCCATATCATCTAGATGATTGGCGGTCCACCACTGTGCGATTCAGAAGAAGTTTTCTCCCTCGCACAACTTCCTTGTGAAATCTATTACCACCAGCGATTTTTCCGGACCGAAACGACTTAGGGACCTTCAAGAAAAGAGCCTACTCCTTTTTAAAAGGCCGGCAACGCATCTGCGATTCCCCTGGTGTTGCAGTTGTTCATGGGCAGCGATAGTCACTTACCATCAGGTGAGCCGCATGCTCGTTTGCCCCCTCTCCTATAAAAAAAAAATACATCCCCGCCATTCAGCACGAAAACGATGATGACCCTATTAAAACAAGCCTGCGTGTGAATTCCCACAAGAGAAGACTGGGCAAAGGTTGTTGAGAAGACTAAAAATCTGATTGTGGAACATTTTGACCGAGATATCAGGACTGATTCTGTTATTGATAATAATATAATTATACATGTAGGCGAAGATGATGATGCTGTACGCACATTCAATTCAATGTACTTTATTGCATAGAAATACAGATTGTAACTTTGTAACAAAGAATAAATAAAACAATTTTATTATATTAATATTACCTTTTTTTGGTTTCCACTTAAATTACTAAAATATAAATTTTAAATGATTCCGCCAATTTAAAACGAAAATAATCTTAAAAAATAACGCGGCGGTTCATTTTGGAGGAACGGTAACGAACTCAGTGTTATGTTGTGCCCATCACTAGTCGTGACTTACTGATAGGTGATAGGAACACATTCTCTGAACGGCTGAATTATAGTAGTCATTATACGGACCACGTTTTCATAGAAGTGAGAACGTGGTCCTTCCCCGGTCGAGCCGAACCATTCGTGCTACAACTATACTACTAATAACTGCAGCGTGATTCTACCTCGTATAAATATAACCCAATTTATAAAAGTCAGTGAAATTTATTGAGCCGATTTGTTTATACATGTTTATATTACAATACCCGGCCAAATTTCAAAATTAATTTAAAAAAACTTTTAACATCCTGTCCTTTTTATCTTTTAAATTCAAAATGCATGGTAATGCATTATTTTACTGCACACGCACAAATTCGTAAGGGTCGATCGGTAGGCAAAAGCGTTATTGCCCATAAATCCCATTCATTTTCGGATATTTTCAAATAAAAGTAGAAGCCTTATTTATTCGTATTTTCAAAAATTGCAATTTGAACTTAAGTTTAAAATTTGGATACTCTTTCAAAAATAACCCTGTATAATAAGATTTTCAAACGAGCACACAGTCCATCTGATGGTAAGTGGAAGCTGTGACGCATAGACATATATATCCTCAATTAAAAATAAAACTACAGAGGCGTTGTCACCCCATTGACTAAGATTAATTGAGTTCTTTCCAGTAAAAAGGTTTTCTAAACTCACAACACGAAACACATCAGTATTAAGCTGCTATTTCTCGCTCGTATTCTGTTAGACCGTGGTGTTTCACCGGTCGAGCCGATCCATTTGTGCCCATCCGTTTCCGAGAAATCGGTGAATATACACGAAAGAACACTCGCGTTGAAAATAGTAACTTTTCGTTTTGGAACTCGGTGAATAGTTTTCTGAAATAAAATTATATCTTTTATTATTACATATTAGGGGAATTCAGTAGTCACTTAGTTTTTATTAAATATTAATAATTTGCCATTACCAATTTTAGCTTACACCGCGTCGTGAAAACTATCAAATCAAAAATTTTACGGTAAAGTATTGTTTGGCAGTTTATTCTAACATTATTATGACGTTAGTATTAATTGTAACAGTTATACATATATTTTATACGTGGTAGAGCCATGCTGCAGCTATATTAGTAGTATAGTTGTAGCACGAATGGGTCGGCTCGATCGAGGAAAGACTACACTCTCGCAGAATACCAGCGTAGAATAGCAGTTTAACACTCTTGTGTTTCGTATGGTGAGTGTAGAGAACCGGAGACCCTTTTTACTGGAAAAGAGGCATTTCAACTTAGTCCTCACGGTTGACAACACATCTGAATTTTGATTCGCAAACGAGGATAAATGTAGATATCTATGGGTCACAGCAACCACTTACCATCAGGTGGACTGTGTGCTCGTTTGTCACCCTATTCCTATAAAAGAAAGTTTTTCTGATGATATTTAATTTATTCTATGATGATAGTGCTCTTCTCCCCAAATTCTAACCTGATCCGATATTTTTATTTCAATGAATACCTAAGAATTGTAGGCGTAATAATATTTTGGACTTATATTAACAAAAATGTTCAGCATAATTGTTGTTAGATAAAAAAAACTGCTTTAGAGGATATTTAGAGAATATAATGGATTCCTTCTATTTGGTTGTAATCGTCTTCCTATAGACCGCAACTTTTGTTGGTATTATGTTTAATATATGAAAATATAGATTTGCAATAATATTCTGTCATATATGACTCACCCATTTTTACAAGAGTTAGAGTTGAATAATTTTTTCGAAGTAACGTCCGATTATAAATCAAATATTCAAAAGTGATGAAATGAAATATACAAGATGTTGTATACAGAAACTACAACCTATTCAACATATTGCTTTATTAAATGGTTAGTAACCACACAATTAAGTCATGCTTGCTACTTTATTAACCTCACATTTAACTCTGAGTACATAATATGATACAATAAATTAATATGAATTATTAAAATAAATTTATACATTATTATTTTATTGGTTCGTTTGATGATTTTTTTTGTCAAAGTAAATTAATCTTTGAAAACGTGTTTGAAAAATGCTAGCTGGCATATGGTGACATTTTATATTAAAAAAAGAAAAAAATATATAAAAATAATACACATAAAAAAATAAACACTCGTATTGTTTGCTTTACAAAACTTTACAACGAATTTGACAATAACACTCATAAACTATAAATAGAAATTAAAAAAAAAGTCCCATTATGAGTAAGAACTTTTCTGTTTTATTCTGTTCCCTTGTGTTCAAAACTTTCATTGATAATCTTTTCTTACTTAAATAAGGTACTCTCTCCAGATCTGAGTTTGAATTTTTATTTACCTAAACGTTGTTCCAGAAGTATAAAGAAGCGTACTTTAATATAAAAGTTTTGTAAAAAGAAACAACTTAAAAGAATCTTATCTTGTTTATTAGTGACTAAAGAGATACGAGTACTTACAAAATATAAATACTGTCTCCCTTAAAGTAAAAAGTAAGTTAAAGTCTATTATATATATCCTACTACTAAGCGCAGACCTACTTTCATTTTCTGAAATGATTTGGAGTAATTTTTTGCATTATGAAAAGGTGAAATACATAGCAGTTATATTACCATTACTAATAGTCCCTTTAACCACTCTTGGTAAGCATCAAATGCTTGTGTTAGGATTGGTTCACCAAAGAAGTGGAATAGCGGATTCGAACCCACCACCATCCGGTCATAGTATGACTACGGCGTTATTAAAAATCACGGACAACATTCGCCATGGTATGGAAAGTCATCAATCCACAGTACCGGTGTTGCTGGATTTCAGCAATGTCTTCAATGCTATTTATCATGATATCCTGGTAGGGATTCCGCGTTCTCTTAACATATCTCCAACAGCAAGTTCCTGGTTTCACAGTTATTTATGTGGGTGCCCACGTCGTATTCGTGTCCAAGGTAAACAGACTTTCTTCTTGGCTTGACACCGTAGCTAGCGTTCCACAAGATGGCATCTTACTTCCTCTTTTATTCGCAATCTTTTATTTATTTATTTATGTACACACAACAAGATACGGAAACAGTCTTATTGTGAGTTTTGTATAAACTCACAATAAGACTGTATGTGTACAAAGGTTCTACTTATTCCATAATTTACTGAAATATCTTTCAGTAGACCCACGAAGGAAAATATATTAAAAATGCAAGCTTAATGCGTACAATATTAACACTACTGTAAATAATATACAAAATGTTACGTAATTTATATTAAATGATATTATAAATAAAAACAACAAAAAAATTAAAAAATAAATAAAATTGTACAACCAGTGCGTGTTGCCAGTGATGACTTACGGAACTAAGACGTGGTCCTTCACTGCTGGCCGTATGAGGAAGCTCAAGGACGCTCAGCGAGCTATGGAGAGGGCTATGCTCGGAGTTTCTCTGCGTGATAAACTTAGGAATAAGGATATCCGCAGTAGAACCGGAGTAACCGACATAGCCCAACGGATTAGTAAGCTGAAGTGGCAGTAGGCCGGCCATATAGCTCGAAGAACCGACAACCGATGGGGAAGAATGGTTCTTGAGTGGCAGCCTCGTACCGGTAGGCGAAGTGTAGGGCGTCCCCCCACGAGATGGAGTGACGACCTGGTAAGACATGCAGGAAGTCGATGGATGCAGGTGGCTCAGGACCGTGCTTTGTGGCATTCTTTGGGGGAGGCCTATGTTCAGCAGTGGACTTGTGAAGGGCTGTAATGATGATGATGATAAATAAAAATAAAATAATACCATAAATAAAAACAATACATACGATAGCTACATGTAATATATATATATATATATATATATATATATATATATATAATCTAATACTAATATAATAAAATAATATATATTAATTAACAAACTTTACTAATACGATTACATCCCAAATATCTTCTCTCTACCACTTGTATGCAGACGTTCTTCAAATATACTTACAAACAACCATTGGATATCCCTCCAAAGCAGTTGAATCCTCAACAAGGATCTGGCTTGTATTTTCTACTGGAGGCGAACTTATGGGTTAACGGTGAACCCTTTAAAATCGCAAGCCATAATTATTGAGAGTTCAAGAATGATTTCCAAAATAAAAAAAATGTCAACTACAATCCGTCCGTCCGTTTAATGGTACCCTATCCCTTATAATCACGTTGTTAAACATTTAGGTGTTCTTTTGCATTCTAGACTATCTTGGGCTCTCCAAATTAATGCACTTAGCTGTAAAATAGGCTTAACTACTTTTTAACCATTTCCACCAAAATTACGCTTGCACAGTCTTTACTACGCTCTATTCTGCATTATGCTTAAATTTGTTACTTTGATATCACCGAGGAGCATCTAAACAAACTTAAATGACTCTAAAGTATCTGTACACGGTGCATATTTGGGCTTGGTAAATACAACCATGTCTCAGAATACTGCACTAAGTGGCTCCCAATTCGTCTTCGTCCCAATACTCATATACTTTCTGCGGTCTACTGTTCTTAATTAATAGATCAAGTTAGGAAGGATCTAAAAGAACGTTTTAAAGGTAAAAATTATGACCAGAGCAGAGCTCTTGTTACAATTTACGGTCCAAATAAAATATTTCCCTTAAATGCTCTGTGCACTCTTCGACATTTTATGATAAATCATTTTCTGTTCTTGGAGTAAGACTCTGGAACTCATTTCCCCTAGTCAAGTAAAAGTGCTGAATCTTTCAACGTGTTCCAGAAACAGGTTAAGGAACACTATTTGTCCCTCTGAACCCTTTCTCTTCCTCCTCTTATAATATATGGTCATTGATTTACTAAAAGAGTGCACCCTACCCGTTATTCCTTTTCTTATTTTTTTTATTCTTCTTCTGGGTTGTCTGGAAGAGACTGCTTTATAGCAATAAAATCGCCTTTTGATTTTCCTTCAATATTTGTTTATTTTTTGTTATTTTTATCTTTTGTTAATGTACAATAAAGAGTATGTATAGTATTGTGTTGAACCCTTAACCTTTTGAGTTCACAGTCCGTTTCCTATAATTATACTACTCTCGCTATCAAGGAGCTGTCTTGTAACTCAAAGACTAAGCATTCGTTGTAAATTTCACATTATAACCAATCCGTGTTCGATTCCCGCTCTCACCAATAAAATTGTTAATTATTTTTTTTATTCTTAATGTGTAGGTGGAAGGAGATAGCACTGGAATGCCCAATCCCAGAAAAGATAACAATATTCCATTTGAGGCCGAACTTGAGCCTTGTAAAGTTGCAAGCGGTGTGTCGTTATGAAAAGCCGCCCCGCGGTAAAAAGCTCACTAAGCTTTTGGAGGCTAATTTGGCCTTTCCTTCCGAGTGGCGGCGGAACTGAACGTCATTGGATATGTCTGGCAAACACAACAACGGTAGTGTCTGAAATTGAGAAGATATGACAAAGGGGTGCTTTTAAGTGGTAAATGCGCATATTTGTGTCTTGTGGGGATTAACTGAACAAGATTTAGTCGCCTATCACATCGTATTACTGACACTATACACGATACAGTGTTTGATAGTGTATCAAATCAATAAATCCTTTAAGTTTATATAATAATATGGTAAACATTGTTCTTATTACTACATAATTATTATTTACTTATGATGTTGTTAAGTAGCATTTCGTGAAGAATATAATTCGAGTGTATGTAATTGATGTTCGTTTGTAATATGTGAATGCTCAACGTTAATCTAGATAAATACTGCGGATTTTTTAAAGAAGCCCGCTTTGTGCTCGAGTGACAAAAGGCTTCGAATACTCAAAGAAAACACGTAATATATGACATGCGGTAACAAACCTGTCGGATATGCATCTCCATTTCTTCATAAATATCTTTTTTATAGGATAGGGTGACAAACGAGCACATAGTCCACCTGATGGTGAGTGGTTGCTGTGGCCCATAGACATCTACATCTATTCTAGTTTGCGAATCAAAATGCAGATGCGTTGTCACCCGTGAGGACTAAGATGGAATGCCTCTTTTCCAGTAAAAAGTGTCTCCGGTTCTCTACACTCACCAAACGAAGCACAGCAGTGTCAAGCTGCCATTTAACGCTGGTATTCTGTGAGAGCGTGGTCCTTCCCCGCTCGATCCGACTCATTCATGGTACAATTATACTACTGATATAGCTGCAGCATGGCTCTACCACGTTTAAGAATATCTCTTGTGATTCAGATGAAATTCGAAAATAATTGTAATTACCTAAATTTTTGACGCAATTACAATTATTTTACCTATCGAGAAGAATTTTCGATAGGTAAAATAAATAAAGAAAAGTAGTAGTATTCTCAAAAGAGTAGAGTAGAGTAGAGAAGGTTACTATTATTTATTATTTATTGCTGTTTAGTAATGTTAATTCAAATAACTATTTATAATTATTTATACGTATGTCCTCAAGTACAAAGCGCCAAGAGTAATGGTAACCGACGTTCTGGGCGCCTTTCGATTTAACCCAATATTCATTACCACTACTATCAGGAAGTACCATAACCATGAACACAAGATCTATTACCGCCATTACCATCAATACCTATAAAAAGGGTTAATCACAATTTCTCGAGAGTATTTGAGTACGAGTGTTTTTCGCTACGGAGCACAGTCGGCTGACAATTTTTTTTACAAAACATTTAAGAAGTAAAGCTGATACCGCAATTAACCAACATATTATTATTTATTTTTTTAGTATATTTTCCACTCTCCTTATTATCAGGCTTAAATATTTCGCGGCTGAACACAGTCCTCTTACGGTTGAAAGTATTTTATTTAATCACCACGCTCTATAAATACGAAACAGTTATATCGCCACTAAGCAATTATATCAAAGCAAAATATTGTCGTATTATCGGAGTAAAAATATCCAATATTCCATTTCGTCTAGTAGGTATCGTAAAAGGCGCCTATGAGAAATGCCAGAAAAATCTGATGGGTACAAATAGGTGACGGTACCATCTCGTTAAAGCCAGATGTAAAATGCACAAGTCGGCAACGAAGAGCAGAAGTTCAAAGGTGCTAGAGGTCTGGTATTGCGATCGTCAATTTGTCTTCCAAGCGTGGAGATTGCCCGGAGTCAACAAGTCGCCGGTGTACGTAAAGCGGAAAGTATGTAAAACCGTTGGGGCTGCGCCTAATCTATCTCCAGTCGTGTCGGATTTCCATCCCATTAGACTATGAGAGTGAGGCAATAGAGAGTGCACCTGTGTTTGCGCTCACACTAGTGCACTATATAATCCTGTCCTACGTAGATCAGTGCCGCCGTGACTGGATATATATATATATATATATACGTGGGGCACACTGAAATTATCGGAAATAAGAAAAACCACATGCACGGTATAGCTAAATTGTATTTTATTGTTTTTCAAAGTATTCTCCGTTCAACTAAATCCACTTTTCCATTTGTGCAAACCAATCATTAAAACAGTAATTCTAATCTGAATTTGATGTTGACAAAATGGCTGATTTGTACGCTTCCGCAGCTCCTTCGGGGTCTTCAAACCGTTGACCGCATAATAACTTTTTCATTCTAGGAAATGTAAAGATATCGTTTGGGCTCAGGTCAGGACTGTACGGAAGATGGCTCATCAGCTCAACGTTTTCCTGCTTCAAAAAAAATCATTTCTCTTCCGATCCGTATGGGAGCTCGCATTATCGTGATGTAAGATGATGCGACGTTTCGGGTTATTTTATCAGAGTTCGGCTATCATTTCTGTCAAACAAACCGTGATATGCCACTCAGTGGTAATCGTTCTGCGTTCCTGTGAAGGAATTGTAGCAACATGCCCCTTTTTCGATTCAAACTAGCGACCATTTTCTTTGTCACGCTGCGGGAGCGAACCACTTTCACTGATTTGACCTCGTCTTCGAAGACCCAAACTGCTGACTGATGTTTTCTTTCAGGTTCGTATGAATAAATCCATGATTCGTTACCTGAGACGATATTATCCCACCAATATACATGAGCCGCCATTTGCTATTTGGACAAATTGTGGGGAATCTAGCGGGAAACTAGCTTTCTTACACACAGCTCATTATGTAATATCGACTGAATTGCAGACATTTCGATACTGATAACAGCCCGAATTTGCTCGTATGTCACATGACGGTCATCTTATATAATATATCGAACAGCTGCGATGTTTTCAGGCGTGACCGCTGTTCTTGGTCGACCTGCAGAAGAAACAGTGATGAGCGACACACGACCGCGTCAGTACTCTGCATACCAGCGGTATATTGTCGTTTGACTCGGTGCTTCAACATCATAAATCGAAACAAGTTCGCTGAGACATTTATCTTGAGATAAACCGCGACGAAAGTTGTGATAAATTATGGCACGGAAATGTTCACGCGTGAGCTCCATTTCTGTTAACGACGTGTCAATTTTTAAACCAACATAGTTTTTGTTTTTAAACATTTTCTTAATTGTTTTAATTCCATTAAGATTCTAAGAGGCCAGTATTTAAATTCTAAAAAAGGTTTTATTGTAACTCAATCCGAATACATAGTTACATTCTATAGATAGCCAATAGACCTTCTGGTTAATACCCAAGTCACCTGATGACTTACCTGCTGATATGTCGCCGCGTGTCTACTATTACGAAATTATTAGCCGCGTGTTGCTTTTATAAAGTATGTCTCAATTATTACATTAATCTTATTCATAAGCACCGAAGGAAAACATAAATCACTATCCATTAGGTCGCAAAGAATAACTTACCAAATCAATTAATTTGAAAAAAATGTGGGTTCTGGTGGAGGCAGCAATTGATTACATTCAATTAAGGCCTTGTTCTACGATATAATAGGACACTTTATTGACTTAAGAAAAATAAGCTAAGACGTACCTCTTTATTTTCTTTATTATACACTTTTGCAAAAACCAAGACGGACACCTAAGTAAAGAACCAATTTTGATGTTACTATTAGATATTAGATTGTGTGATAATTGTAGGTAGTCTTATACTGAGAATTTTGTGAATTAATTAAAAATGAATAGCTTTTGTGACTTTTATCACAATGTTTTGATTAAGTTAATGAGAAATAATGTTAACGTTCCAAAGCGCTAGTCGTGTACCTGCTACCTAAGTAAAAATGAAACACGTTTTTGTTTTTTTTTTCCTATATAGATATCTTGGCTTCATCTGAGTACAATACGCTATCATAGTCTTCTTGAGTCCATTACACATAAATTTGAACGAAACAAAGCCTCTCGATACTCCTGGACTAAATTAGGGCCGCGTTCTGGACGATGACTGCATCGCAAAACCCTCCTCCTGATCGTCCATAGGCTAAT
The DNA here is from genome assembly GCA_033319125.1 of Parnassius glacialis. Taxonomy (NCBI): domain Eukaryota; kingdom Metazoa; phylum Arthropoda; class Insecta; order Lepidoptera; family Papilionidae; genus Parnassius; species Parnassius glacialis. Next base: position 16,534,307 of record JAVANC010000002.1, on the reverse strand, counting down.
TTGCACATTTCTTACTTCTTCGAAGTTATTCTTGAAGTCCATATACGAAGATTTGCGATTAGAAAACGATTATACTGTGGCTCGACACATGGATTTATTTTAGAACCAGGCCTTCTCTTGACGGAACTTCTTAATAGCGCTGCCAGGGCCTTTGGACTGTCGAACGACTCACATTTAGCCGCTGAGGTACGAAGCAATAGCCACAACCCTTCTCAAGCAGCGCAATAATTTTGCTGCCGTTTATCAATTTATGTACCATTTTCAACACCGCTAAACAGCAATAAAAATACTTTAAAATGTCAAGGAAATGCGATAATTAAATAAATATGGACTAAAGCTATTAAGAAAAGATATTAACGTTCGGGAGTTGGAACCACTAAATGTAATAAAAAGTTATTTTCTTTAAAAACCAGCCTCAGCCAAAAGTTTGAATTTAGAACGTACTTTTTTAAACAGCACTGTACTTTTAATGGCAGCCAGTAATGTATTCAAATGATTAAAACGCTTTTGGTATTGTTTTTTTTTCCAGGCGGGACAAAAACTGAAATCACCATTTTTTTTTTTGGAAATAAGCTATTTGTATTTTTTTTTTCAGTTGACCGCTTTCCATTTATTCATTACATTTAAACAAATAAAATTAATTAACAAAATTTTAAAATCGTAATGAACTACATCAATATCAGTGTGTTCTTCACACCACTTAGTATATAAAATGTAAGTTTGTTTTAAATTTGTAAACATCTTATCTCAATATGTCACATTTCATATTTTCTTTCTCTTTTTATCATCGTTTACATCATCGCAGTGTTTGATGTTATCGTTGCGTTGTATGTATTCTTGTTACCCTTCAGTGTTCTTACACCACCTTGCTATTATCTCTTTTATATTTAATTTTTTTAAACGCATAAAGTGGATCATCCATACATCACCATCTCGCACGAAACAAGTGTTTGTGTGGCTTACAAATAATTGTTGCGGGTCTGGATGTTTGTCCTTGTATAATATATGTATTTATTTATACTGTCTCCACGTTACAAGAGAAAATCCTAGTGTGCAGGTAACGTTTCATTAAATAAAAGAAACGCTTATGGATGGAACAGAAACGAAACAGAACGGTAGATAAAACGGAACGTGATATTGAGTGTTAGTTAAGGGGGTAAAAAGGGGTACTAGCTGGTTACTTTGATCGTTAAGCTACGCGGTCATTTACAAATAATTGAATCCAAAGAGGCCGCAAGATGCTTTACCTCCCCCGAGTACTAAAAATACATCGAAAAAGTAAACACTACTGAAGCAAACTTAAGTAAAGATGAAATATCTTTTTACATTATATAATCGTTAGTGATCGTGTAATATCTGAAAGACTTGACCGATTGATGTCATATTTAGACAATACATTTGTTTTGCCGAGGCGATGGTTAGCTATGAATAGCTGTGCTAGGATGGAAGTATGAGTCATTACAGAGAGTTCATAGACATATAATTTATAAATTGACCCCACCATCACTTATCGGAGTGAAACACACCGAGCTATGTTGTAATGCTATATTCGTGTGTAAGAATAATTGTGTATATTATGTGTGAGCAGCGGGCTTGGGGCTACTCCACGTCAACAGACTGTGGCATATGGGATCTGCTCGCCATATTTAGATGAATTTTTAAAATGAAGTGACAAACGAACTTACAGTCTACCTGAAGGTAAATAGCTACTGCAGCCTAAAGACACTTTATATATTTGGCAGTAGAAATAAGATGGTTGTCCCTATAGTCTGTTTGACGAGAGGTGATAAAAAATCAGGATTCTTAAACACATTAACGATTGTGGCCCGCTAATTATTTGTCTGACAGGTGGCCACCGCGGTAGCTTACCCGCCTGGCCACATGCTTGACAACATCTGCGAATCTCGTACCACAAAACTCTGTGCTTGCGGCGATAGGCGACGTCCGTCACACAGATTGCGATACTTAAGCGACAGTCACTACTATCAACTTTCGCCAAATATACTTTACTTAGGCAGACTATTAGGTATACTCTTAGGTAGAAAAGGAGCTCCGCAACGAAATTCATTTTTTACTAGAATGGAGGTGACAAATGAGCACACAGTCCACCTAATGGTAAGTGAAAGCTCTCCATACGAAACACAGCGGTATTAAGCTATTTTTTTTCGCTGGTTTTCTGTGAGAGCAATGTCCTTTCCCGGTCCAGGCGTCCCATTTGTTCTAAAACCATAATATAGGTGCAACGTGGCTCTGCCTCGTACACTTTCCTCTATTAGTCTCTCAAGTTGGTGGTCAAGAGTGGTTCGTGAGTTTGCAGAAGGCACGAGTTGCTGCAGATAAGGTTAGCAGTTAGGGAAATATATGTATTTCTTGTTAACTACGCTCTGCAAAAGAAATGGGCGAAAATAAATTAGGCAGCCATTTGTATTATTTTTAAAATACCAGCGCTTATTTGCCGTTTGCCTTGTGCTTGTTGAGGAATTCGTTTTGCTTCTCATTTTGAACGACGTTTGTATGTTTTTCAGCGTTGTTCAGTCTGCTCGCAAAAAGCACGCTCCTCTAAACACTTTTACTGAGTTTTATAGCACCTCCTTTATTTTTTGGCTATCGTGCCTTGCCTACGCTTCGCTTTCGCTGTCGCGCCTGGTCATGTGCATTAATTCTGTACCAAATACGGATTCTTATGGCTAGCCCCTATTTATAATATAATCATCATGACCCTGGAACTATGAGATAGAGAGAAGAGAGAGTGCACCTGTCCCCCGCTTGCACACTCTTACATACTCGTGAATTATAATCCTACCCCGTGCAGATCTAGTTTAGCCGCCAACCAATATTCGATCTGAAGAACATTATTATAATACAAGTATAAAAAGACCAGCGTGGGCTTAGCCCACTCCACACATGTTCACAAATCAGTACATATACTAAAAGTAAATAAGATATTATATGCGTTTCGGCCTAGTCTCGTCTTAGCGAGCGATCCAGGCAGCCAGCTTCACTTGTCAATTATGTTTAGATAAGTGTTAAAAATTTCAGCCTTTCTAGGACTTCTCGAATTAATGCAGTAAACTGAAAATATTATGTAGCATATGCTTAACAAAGTTTTACACGTTTACACTAAACTTACGCTTGCCCAATCTCTACTACCTATCCTCGACTATGCTGACATTTGTTACCTTGACATCACCGAAGAGCTAATTACCAAACTTGAGCGACTCCAAAATCTCTGTATACGGTTCATGTTTGGGCTTTGTAAATATACCTTGTATCAGATTACCCTAAACATAAGTAGCTCCCAGTCCATCTTCGCCGGAATACTCATATTTTCTCTGTCCTTATTTTATATGTCCTTATCTAAAATAACTTTGCTCCTGTCATAATTTTTATTACAGTCAAAGGAATATCTTTACTTGGAATGTCCTGCGCACTTCTTTAAAATTTATGATAAATCTTTCTCTGAATCTTCATGAATTAACTAAATCAAATCAAGAAGTCGCAGCGGTGTTTGAGAAATATTTCACTGATATTCCTATTTTGACAACAGAGTCTTTGAATACTTCTCCAACTGTCGCCGAGTCATTACTCAAACAGAATGTTAATATCTGTTTAAAAGAATTTAGATTTGAAAAAGTATTATCGCAAGATATTGTAAAATACTTCAAAACCATTGATGTAAAGAAAACCGCAGATTTGTGGGGGATTTCCGTGACAGTTTTTATATTGCGTCCATAATAGATTTAATTGCACATCATCTTGCTATTATTTTTAATACTTGTATCGATTCAGGTGTGTTTCCTGATTTAATGAAGTATAGTTAAGTAATACCTTTATTTAAATCTGGTAGTACATTGGACCCCGCTAATTTTAGACCTATTTCTGTACTACCAACTCTTAGTAAAATTTTTGAAAAAATTATTTTGGATCAATTGATAATTTTTTTTAATACAAATAAATTACTTCATAAAAACCAATTTGGATTTACAAGGGGTCGCTCGACGTCTGACGCCGGTGTTGAGCTTATGAAATATATTTTTAATGCCTGGGAGAATTCACAGGACGCCTTAGGTGTTTTCTGTGATCTTACCAAGGCTTTCGATTGTGTTCATCATGAAACATTAATCAGCAAACTACAACATTACGGTGTAAAAAATTTGGCGCTTAGACTTATTACTTCATATTTAAGTAACAGAACTCAAAAAGTCGTGATAAATGGTAAAGGTTTCTCCGGATCGGTAGTATCAATGGGCGTTCCTCAGGGCTCGATTCTTGGCCCATTCCTGTTTTTAATCAATATTAATGACTTACCTTATCTTGTAGGGGACAATCACGATATAGTATTATTTGCTGACGATACCTCTTTAATTTTCAAACTCAAACGGCAGTTAATTAATTATGACGATGTAAATAATGTTCTATAGAAATTAGTACATTGGTTTAACGCCAACAATATGCTCTTAAACGGCAATAAGACAAAGTTTATTAAATTTACAATACCTAATGTAAAACATTCGAATACCATTGTGCTATTAAATGGGGAGGAGTTGATTCTTGTGGATACCACTGTTTTTCTCGGTATTACTATTGACGCGAAACTTCAATGAGGCCCCCATATATCTAAATTAGCTAGCAGACTTAGTTCTGCAGCATATGCTGTAAGAAAGATTAGAAGTCTCACAGATGTTGAAACAGCTAGATTAGTGTATTTTAGTTACTTTCATAGCGTAATGTCTTATGGAATTTTGCTATGGGGTAATGCGACTGATATTGAAGCTATATTTGTTTTGCAATAGAGAGCCGTTCGGGCGATTTATAACCTAAATTGTAAAAAGTCCCTTAGACAAAAATTTAAATTAATAAACATATTAACTTTGGCATCGCAATATATTTATGAAAATCTAATGTATGTACATAAAAACATAAATAGCTTTAATAAGAATAAGGATTTGCATACTTTAAACACTAGGAACAAACATAAGCTTGTAATACCAGTTACTAGACTCCACAGAATCAGTAATTCATTTATGGGGAAATGTATACGCTTTTACAACATATCCCAGAACATATTCAAAGTTTATCAATAAACAAGTTTAAAAGTTTTATTAAAGAAAAACTGTACAAAAAGGGTTATTATAATATCAAGGAATACATGAATGAAAATAACCCCTGGGAATAAGGTGATCGCCACCATACTGGTTCTATTAAAAATCATTTAAAAATTGTATTAATGAAATTATTGTTAAGTGAAATATGTTTGAAAAAGAAAGTCCCGCTGGGTTTCTTGCTGGTTCTTTCCAGGACAGAGGTATTTTCCGAACCAGTGGTAAATAAAAAATGAATTTCAATAAGAATTATGTAATAATCAATATTGAATAAAAAATTATTCTATTCTATTCTGTTTTTGGATTAAGACTTGTGAACCCCTTACCCCTGTCGATTAAAGATAATCCTTACATTTATTCAAGAAATAGCTTAAGGAATACTATTTGTCTCTCCAACCTGTCCTCCTTTTTTATGCTCATTGATCTACCACTTAGAGCATGTTGTCTTTTTAAAGTATAAGTTGGTATCCTTACTTATTTTAGTGCATCCTACTCGTTAATCTTTCTTTTATTTTTATTTAACTCTTTTTTATTTTGAGTTGCCTGCAAGAGATTTTTATGTAGCAATAAGATCGATTTTTGTCGTACCCTCAATATTTGTTTATTTTTCTTATATTAATATTTTCTTGGTGTATAATAAAGATTATTATATTGTATTTCTAATCCTATCTTATGAAGATTTTCAAGCAAGAATTGTATAACGTCATATCTCCCTCTCCCTTCCACCATTGGATAGCCAAATGCTCATCTAGTCTCCACCCTTTTGTTGTCGACTTACCACGCATTCGAACCAAACATCTTGCTTTATCGTTCGTCATACGTAGGTACAGCAAAAGGGTGGAATAAGTTGCCAGCATCTATCTTTGCGTCCGATTACAATGTAGGTGTCTTATTGTTTTATTTATTTAAGTACTAACAAGATACAAGCTTTAAAAATTTTATTAAAAACACTTAATCTTAGAAATAAACATGCAAACAAGCTTTATCTAAATTACAGATAATGATGGCTAGGTAAAAATAACAACTAAAATACATAAAAAAAAAACTTAAGGAAAAACAAGGAAAATTGTGAGTAAAGGGAACTTAACAGCTTCGATAGTGAATACTGTGAGTAAATTAAATATGAATATTATTAATTTTTAATTTTATGATATCTATTTTTTATACTTTTAGATTACAGATAAAACCAGATTTTCCACATAAATTTTCTGTAAAATATTCGGTCTTGACGGTAATTTACTTTGTAAAGCTTTTTGGCTACATCAACACTTCCATCAGGTGGGATAGTAGTCAAGTGCTGGCTTAAAATTGTAAAGAGAACACTTTTTGATGTTTGTCAAATCTTTTCTATGGACGACGTCTCTTCGTAGTTTGATTTCCATAATGTTACTTGCATAATTTTTAATTAAATAATAAAATCGGATAAAACATGAAGTGGCAAATTGATCAAGTTTTAAGAACCCACTTAAAATACAAACTTTGTCGGTAGTTTACATCAACATTAATTAACTAATTAATGGCGATATAAACTACCCAATTATATTAGATCGAGATAGAGGTATTAAACCTTTCAAACATAAAAAACAACCGGCCAAGTGCGAGTCGGACTCTAGCATGAAGGGTTCCGTACCATCGTAATACACGTTTCTAGTAGGGGAGCCCTCTTTAATTCTTTATTTATTAAAATTTTATTATTGGTTGTTATAGCGGCAACAGAAATATATATTCCGTGAAAACCTATATATCACCTGTCCACCTATTGTACATCATGAGATACAGCCCGTTGATAGACAGACGGAGAGCGGGGGCTTAGTAAAAGGATCCCGTTGGTTACCCTTTGGGTACGGAACCCTAAAAAAGCAGTAAACTACAAAATAAATTAGAACACAAATAGAAAATTACATGCCGTATTATCATATCGCCACAGCACTACTACTTAGTAGTCTAGTCGCATTGTTTAGTCATTCAAAAGAACCTGACGCCCCGCATCTTAAACCTCAAGTTAAGTAAGAATTACGATATTTACATAAAAAGGAAAGTAACAACCTATATACGCCCATTGCAAGGGACAGGTCTTCTCTTATTCTTAAGAGGATATTAGAGCAAGGATTCGCCGCGCTGCCTGCCCTATTATCCTTTAACAGACTTAACGTGTCCTCAATTTTGTTTAAATATCTAAGAGGTTTTCGCACGAAGTTTGTTATCAACGTCCAGTAGGTAGTTTATAACATAGTGGCAAAAAAAGAAAGAATAAAAAATTAAAATAAAGCTGTCAGTCTAAGCGAGATTAGAACGGCTCTCCAGTACCTTAAAAAAGGGCAGGGCCCCAGGAGAGGATGGAGTTACAGCGGAGCTTCTGAAAGCGGGTGGGAAAACTGGTACTTGAAGTCCTTCAGAAGCTCTTTAATTCCGTCCTCCATTGTAGCACTACATCGGAGGCGTGGAGCAGAAGTGCGGTGGTCTTGTTCTTCAAGAAAGGCGACAATGCTCTCTTGAAGAACTACAGACCGATTTCCCTTCTGAGCCGCGTCTACGTGCTGTTTTCGAGAGTTATTACGAATCGTTCCGCATGCAGACTCGATGACTTCTAGCCTCCCGAAAAAGCTGTTCCAAAAAGGTTTCAGCAGCATAAACCACATAGATACCCGTCGGCAAATTGTACTGAAGTCCGAGGAGTACAATTTGCCACTATGTCTTCCGTATGTAGACTATGTGAAAACGTTTGATTCCGTCGAAATTTGGGCGGTACTGTAGTTCCTTCAGCAGAGCCAGTTGACTGTCGGTATATCGAAGTGCTGAAGTGTGTGTAGAGTAGGACTACGATGGCTATCCGGGTACAGAACGAGAGTACGAAACCTATCCAACTTCAGAGAGGTGTAAGACGCAGTGACGTTATATCACCGAACTCTTCATCGCTGCATTGGAAGACGTTTTCAAGCTTCTGGACTGAAAATAATACGGTATTAACATCCAAAGTGACTACATCACTTACTTTCATTTTGCCGACGATATAATCCTTATGGCAGAATCGCTGGACGACCT
>JAVANC010000002.1:16500647-16526063 GCA_033319125.1 Parnassius glacialis | reverse complement strand
AGGCGGTGCGTGAAATAAACAATCACCCTATTTTATTCCGTGGGCCTCGCAAGAGTCCTTATCAACATCATTTTGTGTTCAAATCCATGGCCCACGTTGTATAATAAGTATCAACTAACGTTATATGAGTAAGTGATGCAGTAACGTTATAGAGTATGATGGGACTGACATACGCTAAGCGGTAAATGTCCCTTAAAATATTGTAGAATAAAAAAAATCATTACATCTCATCACAAGTTCGCTGCTGAAATTAGGTCTCCGCTTAGGAAAACCACAAAGCACGGTCCTGTGCCATCTGCATTCATCGACTCTCGAAATCTTACCAGGTCATCACTTCGCCTAGTGGGAGGCCGCCCCACACTTCGCTTACCGGTACGAGGCTGCTATTGGAAAATCAAAAAAAAGGCATGCTATTGGAAAAAAAATTAACCTTTTTACTGGAAACCGAGGCATTCCATCTTAGTCCTCACGGGTGACAACGCATCTTTCATCTGCATTTTGATTCGTAATCGAGGATAGATGTAGATGTCTATGGGCCACAGCAACCTCTTACAATCAGGTGGACTGTGTGCTTGTTTGTCACCCTTATCCTATAAAAAAATCTTTTCCCCCCATAGCTTGTCGGTTTCTCGAACTATATGGCCGACCCACTGCCACCTACGTTTATTTATTCATTGGGCTATGCTGATTATTTTGGTTCTACAGTACAGATACAGATATAGGTTGATCGTAATAATCAACTGGGATAAAATGTCAGGAAAAAATTCATGAAACCTGAAATTATAATTACACAGCATTTTCTCCCTTCTTACTTAAAGACCTAAGTCTGTCATTGGTCTGAAGAATGACTGAATTCAGATTGGTTTTTTTTTCTTAAGATATGGTATATGCTATATAATTGACGATGTATTGCTGGCCTAAATTAAGAGTATAGACAAACAGGTATGCGTAGAAATATAATGCATGTGAAAGAAGAGAAAGGGGTATATCAGGATCATGCCAAGTGGAAGTCCGTAGTCCCTGCCTAACTCTCTAAGTGAAAGTTTATATATGTTATCACTTTAATATTATATAACTGTATGTTATGGGTCTTAAAATATAGATCATGGAAATAAGTGTCATTTGAACGTTGAAATATTTAAAGCTGAAATGGAAACGCAAACATTTAATATTCATTTTTAATTATAATCAAAGGGTTAAGTAGTATTCGCTGTAGGTATGTACAGTACTTTATTTTAGGCAAAAGTCAAGGCAAAAGTATTTTCTTTGACATCTAAATTCATATACATTAGTTGCGCGACTAGCCAACCATTAATCATCCATGTTTACTCGAAAGTCCAACAACACTACTGCAAACATAAAGAACAGATTTGATGTATAGCCATATCACATCACTGAGAGATGATATGAAGAAAAAAAATCTCAGCGTATTTTTAAGACAGAATATAAATAGAAGAGAATAGAAATGAACATACTTTATTGCAATCATAAACAATTCGATAAAAAGGCGAACTTAATACCGAAACGGCATTCTCTGCCAGTTAAAGTTTGGTAGTGTACTGAGGCCTATGGGTATATAGACATAGGCATTAATTTATGAGTATAAAAATTTGCCGTAGTTATTTTGGCAACGTCAAAGGTGCAAGACGTCAGGTACATTGATAGTAGTGTCCTACACTTTTGCGGACTTAAGAATGAGAAGAAAAAGCAGATTTTTAGATGTATAGTATAGTTTTTTATTTTAACAGTGGTAGAGCCACGCGGCAGCTTTTGCTGTCGCACGGATGGGCCGGCTCGAACCGGGGTGGTACCACTACCTCACAGAAAACCAGCGTGAATTAGAGGTTTACCTCTGCGTTTCGCTTGGTGATTGCAGGTGGCCGGAGGCCCTTTTTACTGGAAATGAGGCATTCCATCTTAGTCCTCACGGGTGACAACGCATCTGCATCTTGATTCGCAAACGAGGATAGATGTAGATGTCTATGGGCCGCAGCAACCACTTACCATCAGGTGGACTGTGTGCTCGTTTGTCACCCTTATCCTATAAAAAAAGAAAGTTTTGATAAACCAAATAAATCGCATATAGAACTTGAATCCCACACACGCGCGCGCCTTTGCGTTTATTACCACGCATCTCACTGTATGCAGTTAAAATATTAATGATTACTTAGTTTTGTATAATTAATGATTACAAACTAGCATCCATTCCACCTGATAGTAAATCGATGCTGTGGCTCAAAGAAATTCTTCATCAATCCTCAATTAAGAATAAAAATGCAGATGGGTTATCAAGGGGAATCTAGTATTCTGCGAGGTTTTCACCAGTTGAGTTGGGCCATTCATGCTCCAGCTATAATTGCGTTATTTAAAGTGGTTGCCATATTATTTAGAACGCTTATTTATAACCATATTTTTATACGTGATAGAGCCACGCTACAGCAATATAAGTAGTATAGCTGTAGCACGAATGGGTCGGCTCGACCGGGGAAAGACCACGCTCTCACAGAATACCAGCGTAAAATAGCAGTTTAACACTCTTGTGTTTCGTATGGTGAGTATAGAGAACCGGAGACCCTTATTACTGGAAAAGAGGCATTCCATCTTAGTCCTCATGGCTGACAACGCATCTATATTTTGATTCTTTATTGAGGATAGATGTAGATGTCTATGGGCCACAGCAACCACTTACCATCAGGTGGACTGTGTGCTCGTTTGTCACCCTATCCTATAAAAAAACCAGTTTGATTATGAACAAAGTTCTGTAACATAATACCACATCCTTTATTTTAACTTTTTACTAGTAATATCTTGAAAAATATATTATTGGTTATATTAAAATACATAAGTTTAATAAATGAAGCAAATCTAAGATCTGTGAACCCAGAAGTACTAGATACTGGCTGGTTACATAATTAATTAACTCTCAATATAATTTTTTTTAAATTCAAATTAAGAATTCTTGATTTCAATTATCTTTTCATTGTAATTTGGCGCCATTTAGTAATAGCAAAACTACTTTAAAAGGTTTTAATTCCAAATAAATCAATGGGAAAAATTAATCTTGTGTAAAAACTACTTGAAATTTGCGCGAAGACAGAACGTTTATAAAGATAGCAGACCGTTTTCAATGCCCGAAAGCTATGCTATTTCATGCGATAATGTATTATAATGTGCATCGAATGACAGATAATATCTATCTCGTGCCTAGATAGAGGAAGAAATATCATCGAGACAATCGAAATATTTGTCTTTTGGCGAAACTATCCTTATAAAGACTTTAACAAAATTAGCAAAGATATTTTTCCAAAAAAATATCTCTAAACAATTTCGGCACGCACCATTATAAGAGGTTTGGCAGAAGAAAAGTTGTACGGAATGATGGCAAAAGTAATACCCATGTTAAAACGGTGCCATAGACAAGTCCGTATTGCTTTTGCAAAGAAGTACGCAAACTGCACAGCCAGGGAGTGGAAAAAAATAAATCTGATGAAACTAAAATAAACAGGGTATATTTAGACGAAAAATGATATGTACGATGTTTAATGCACAAAATTTTCGATCCTAAGTACATGAAACTAACATTAAATCATGGCAGGGGAAACATTAAAATCTGGGGTTATTTTTCTTGTCATGAATTGGGGCCTGTTAGGTTCATTGAATTGGACCAACCCCAGTACAAAAACATACTGAAAGGAACTATGCTACTCTACGCAGAAGACGTTCTTCCTGTGATTTGGATGTTTTAGCATGACAAGGACCCTAAGCGCATTGGACGCTTAGTGACAGTATTTCTCGGCTTACAATTTGTTAATGCATTGTACATCCCGGATTTAAATCTGATTGAACATCTTTGCTTATAGTTAATAAATATATATATATATATATATATATATATATATATATATAATATATAAAAATATATATAATATATATAAATATTATTAACTAAATTATATATATATACATATATATATATATATATATATATATATATATATATATATAATTTAGTTAATAATAGATATATATATATATATATATATATATATATATATATATATATATATATATATATATATATAATTTAGTTAATAATATTTCATAATACATATTTTATACTACAACAAATTACTTTTGAGAAGAAACGCAAAAAGAATTATGTACCTAAGTATATTTTATAACATTTCTTAAACTAAGACACGTTCTTAATTCTATCATATTAGTAATACAGTTGTACTGCATGCCTGGCCTAGTGAAAATGAGCGCGACTGTTTATCGTATGGGCCTAGGTTTGAATCCCTAGTCGGACCAAAATCAGTTGGTCTTTTTTCGTTCAAGAAATTCTCATTAGCAGCTAGGATTCACGAATTTAACGATGTTTCACCCCCGCATTATAAAGCACGTAAGACCGTTCTTTATAAGGTCCTGGAACTGATCTCTCTCCAGTCGTGTTGGATTGCAGCTATATCAAACTGTGAGTTGAAAGAAAAGATAGTGGACCTGTGCTTGCGCATACAATAAGTTAAGGATGGTTTCCTTTGTCGCCACCACATAGCGATTGTATCGTCTTAAGTATCATAAAAAAAGAAAGAATTTTGTTTTTGTTCTATTTAACAATAAGAAGCGTGTACACAAATTTTTACTTATTATATATTTACACGCCTTTGCTCGTGTCCTCCCCATTCTATAGAACTACTGGCGGAGAGTCTGTTGCTTGCACTTTGCATTGTTTCTTTTATGGTAAGTATGGCTTAGCGCAATATGTAAAATAAAACACAAAGAATTTCTGGAAACAATAACTAACATACGAATGTTCAGGTGTTTTTGTTAATAAATAAATATTATGGCTACCTATGTTTACCTATATAGGTGTAGTTACGACTATAACAAAGGAAATACAAACACAAAGCCATCAACAATTTGTAATGTGTAGTCGCAAATATGTCAAAATTTATGAACTGTGACAAATCGATACATGCGCAGCTCATAATACTGGTACGGTGCTCAATATGTTTTAAGGAATAGGGCCCGCATATCCCCTCTTTGTGGTTATACAATATGTAACAAAAACCCTGTGGTTCCCGTTAAGTACGTTATCAGGATCATTATTCAAACGTCTATACGTTTAGAGGCCCTTTTTACTGGAAATGAGGCATTCCATCTTAGTCCTCACGGGTGACAACGCATCTACATTTTGATTTGTAATAGAGGATAGATGTAGATGTCTATGGGCCGCAGCAACCACTTACCATCAGGTGGACTGTGTGCTCGATTGTCACCCTTTTCCTATATAAAAAAATAGAAATAACTTTTTTTTAAAAACTGGAACAATATTTTTTTTTTATTTTATTTAAAAAATAATTGTATGCAAATTGTATGTGGATTTATTACCTCTGCATTGTCTGGGCAGTAAGAGGATTGTCAAAGACCCCGCTTTTCTTAGCTTTAGCATCGGTTAGTGTCAGTAAGAGGTAATAAAACCCCATAAAATTTAAAAAAAAAAATATAAAATAAAAAATATGGTCGTACTTTTTAAAAAATAGTTATTTCTATAGTTTTGAATACTGATCCTGATAACGTACTTAACGGGAACCACAAGGTTTTTGTTACATGTTGTATAAGTTTTATGCATTTAAGTTTAATTAATGTTTACACTTTTTCTTTTCCACCTCAACTTCATACTTATTTTTTAATAAAATGATATGAGGTAGGAGAATTCATACTACGTGCAAGGACCCTTTTTTTTACTTAGAGGTCCGTCTAGGTACGGGCCACACTCTTAACTATTTCTGCCGACCAAAAGCAGTGCATGTACAGCAGTGTCCTGGTCTGTAGGGTACAGAGAGCCAATATAATTACTAGCTGTGAGACATTCCATCTTATTGCTCAGGGGTGACAACGTATCTGTAGCTTTCTTTGTTAAAAGTTGGTTGCAGGTGTCCATGGGCAGTAGCTTACCATCAGGTGGACTGGAAGTTTGTTGTCAATTCATTTTTATAAAAACATCGTTTTTTTTCAATTACTTATATTCTGTGTATTGGAATATAGGAATACATTTTATGTGTTTTACTTAAATTGTCAAAGAATTCTTAAAAATATATTTATTGTCTTGTTGTTTCTATTTTATGATATACACTCTTAATTCAATATTTCATAGAGCGAATGTAATTCGATAAAAATATACATACGTTATAAAGATTTCATAATTTCCAAATGATTGAATGCACTCGTTTGTTCATTGTTAAAAAGGTAAGGTATCGTTTATGTTTTAAGGAACTTGTATGTTTGAAAAAGGAATTTGTATCTTCTGTTCAGCCAGCTATCAGTAAAAGGTAAGGGCTAAACGGAAAAAGGGGAAAAGATATAGTAAAAGAGAATAAGATATAATATGCAAACTGACAAAGTATATTATAAGTGTAAAAGATATTAGATTTAAAAAGAAAAATGTTTATAGATAACATTGATATATTATTAAGTTATTTAAATATATAATATATATTTTGAACATTCTACTTTATAAAATCCACAATATTCAGTCAGTGTCAAAGTTTCAGTGAAAATGTGAAAGGAATATTTCACACGTTTTAAATATGAATTTTTCAGCAAGTTTGAGATATGAGAAAAATGATAAGGATTTTATATTAAAAAAAATTGATATTGAATTTTTTTCTTTCTTGAAAACTTTATAATCAGATTATATGGCATGAGATTTGTCAAAATATAAATTAAACATTATTAATATTAAATTAACTTTTTATAAAAAAAATACTCTATATTAAATAAGAATAAAACTATTTCCACATAATAACAGAAGAATAACAGCAAAAATAATTACAGCCTCGACTTAAGAAGCTGTTATGTAAAAATTATTTTAAGTAAATAATTTTTACATAGTTAACAAATACATAGGTACAAAGTTAACTTTTTGAATGGACCAAGGAATATCACAATCCCAAAATAATAATGTCGTTTAAATATGTTAGGCATATCACAAACCTCATCACCTATTTTCTACCATTAGGAGTGGAATATTGTATAAGGGATGAAACACAGTGCACTGCTATGTTTCGGTATTAAGGGGAGCCAGTATAATTACCGATTGTAGAACATCTATTCTTAGTCTTCCGAAGCGACAACGGCAAACATAAAGGCAAAAATATCGCTATTTCAAGCCTTGATTGAGATTCTGCTACCAAATAATGCCAACAAGGAGGTATACTATCACGCCTGCTTTGGGGTGTCGCGATTGACCAACTACTGTACATAATAGCAGTCTTTCGAATGACACACTAGATTACGCTGACGATCTCGAGGTCATTGCGAGGAGCTTCATACGTGGTAGAGCCTGGTAGTATAGTTTTAGCGTGAATGGGTCAGCTTGACCGCGAAAGGACCACGCTCTCACGGAATACTAGCGTAAAATCTCAGCTTAACGCTGCTGTGTTCCGAATAGTGAGTGAAGAGAACTGTAGACTTTTTTACTGGAAAAGAGGCATTCTACCTATGGCTGACAACCCGTCTGCATTTTGATTCGCAAATGAAGATGGTTGCAGAAGTATATAGGCCACAGCAACTACTTACCATCAGGTGAACTGTGTGCTAGTTTGCCACCCTTATTCTATAAATAAATCTGCCAAAGTACCTTATCATCAAATATACAAAAAAGTCTAAACACTATAAATAATTGAGACATACCAACTTAGTACTCAGTGGTAACGACGCTTTGGTAGTTCTTTTTATAGAATATGACTAACAAGCTAACACACAGTCCACGTGATGGTAAGTGGATACTACGTCCCACAGACATATCATCTATGCTCTCGGATAGTAATCAAAATGCAGACGCGTTGTCAACCCTGAGAACTAAGTTACTACTACACTCACCATACGAAACATAGCAGCATTAAGCTATTATTTTACGCTGGTATTCTGTGAGGGCGTGGTCCTTTCTCGGTCGGGCTGACCTATTCGTGCTAGACCCATAACATAGCTGCAGCATGGCTTTACCAAATATAAAGCCTTCTTTGTTTGAAATTGTTCGTAAGTTACCATGGGCTGTAGCTTCTTACCGTGATGTGGACTGAGAATTCGTGTGTCACATCAATTTTCTGCCGACTTCCAAAAAGTAGACGGTACTCAATCCGACTGTAGGTTTTTTTATATATGTTAGCTCATAACTTTTTACTGGGTGAACCGATTTCGATGATTTTTTTTTATTTGAAAGCTGGTACTTCTCGTGTAGTTATATATGAATTTGATCAAGGTCAGATCAATAGTTTTTGAGTTATTCTTAATAACTTATATTAAAGTTGGCTATACAAAATTTTTAATTTTCAATTATATAAAAATAAACATAATTAAAAAAAAACAGTCTAATTGAGAACCTCCTTCTTTTTTGTATTGTATGTTGACGCTCACTACTTTAGCCAATTCGTTGAAACTACCCATAACAGTCAGCACATTATTTAAAAGGCCTATATATAAGCCACAGTAAGCTAATGGACAAGGGTATGGACGGTGATTGAATGCGGTACCGAATTTTATCATAATTCCCAGAAAGTAAATTATAGGCTATAGGACACTCCTTCTTAGTCCTCATTGGTTTGAAGTTAGCTACGGGTATCAATGGACTGCAGAAGCCACTTACAATTAGGTGAACTGTAAGTTCGTTTGTCACTTCACTTTTATAAAAACATTTCTGTGTTCAGCAGTAGACTTGAAAAGGCTTTTGAATTCAGCTGAGCTATGATATTATTCTTTACAAGTCGGTTACAATTTATGACGTCACGCTCTTGGCATAAAGCCAATATCCTTCGAATTTAAGACTTTGATAAGAAAGGGTACGACTAGCTTCTAATATAAAAGCTAGTTGCTAAGCGGGCTGTGGCATATGATGATTAGATAGAGTCAGAGCCGACTTTTCATTAATTTACAGAGCAGTGTTTGCTGCCATCCTATTATGTGTTTAACTAATATTGATATTGTTTGGGTCTTAGTAAAAAACCAGGTTAGCATGAATTTATAAAATAAAATTCCTTCATAGAATTCATATAAAATTTTAACAGTGGTAGAGCCACGCGGCAGCTTTTGCTGTCGCACGGATGGGCCGGCTCGAACCGGGGTGGTACCACGACCTCACAGAAAACCCGCGTGAAGTAGAGTTTTACCTCTGTGTTTCGCTTGGTGAGTGCAGGTGGCCGGAGGCCCTTTTTACTGGAAATGAGGCATTCCATCTTAGTCCTCACGGGTGACAACGCATCTGCATTTTGACTCGCAAACAAGGATAGATGTAGATGTCTATGGGCCGCAGCAACCACTTACCATCAGGTGGACTGTGTGCTCGTTTGTCACCCTTATCCTATAAAAAAATAACTTTTTAAAAATTCTACGTAATATTTAAAATGATGATTGCACAAATTACAAGTCACGGGATCCCGTGTCTCTGGACACGATTATTATTGCAATATTCGTTCTGTTTCTGCATTTCCTTGTGGCACCGTAATACAATTTTTTTAGTTAGTTCAGTAGACAAACGCTTCATTGTACTTTTCGAATAACCTCTTCCTATTTATTTTAATAATTGTGATATTTTTGTTTCAGGTAAGTTCAAGCAGATCTGTTGGTGGTATTTGTTCAATTTCCATATTTTTCTTCGTTACTAATTTACTAACATATTAACTGATTTATAAATTACATATGTAATTTAAAAGTCAGTTGACGAATTGTATATTATATTATATTCATGTTTCCTTTTTCTGTAATAAATAAGTTAAGGTAAAATTGCTATGTAACAAAACATGTTTCAGTTTTATGACATTTAATAGAAAGATTGAAAACATGTTTATTCCAGTCAAAAACAGAACAAATAATAATAATAAAAAAGACAACTAAGACAAAGTACACGTCATAAATAATATTAAACTGCTGAAAGGACCGGTATCTGTTATTCTAATGCAATGGCTAAGTACTTATTATATTTATCATAAAATTATCACAATAAGCGAGCTCACCCAACATCTGCAGCTCACACAAACAGGGAGGACTAAAATCTGAGCAGTCAGTCAATGCAATCTGTCAGTCAATGTTCGTGGTTCCCAAGCCTAGAGCTTAGTACAGAAACCACTGTATTATTTAATTATGTAATGTCTTTTTGGTTAAATAAATATATTTTCTATTTCGGTTTCTATTATATCGAAATACAATAGCTAGTGAACTGTGGATAGGAGCACAAGAAGCCAGAATGCTAAACAGAAAAGTAGCTCTAAATTTCGGCCCTTAAAGTAGACTTTGTTTCGTATCTCTTTTAAAACATTTACCATTCGGATTTCTATAAATCATTTACATCATAAGTGTTTGTAGTGACGTGAAATATGCACCAACGCATATCATCTCGTAGGTGGCATAACAGGCGACAGAGGGAAACTGAAGCCGAAGATGGGCAGCGACATCTATCTAATAACAATGGGCCTGCCAAGTGACGACTATGGTAATATCTCCCCTATGAAGAAATCTATGTGGAAGGCCTATGTTCAGCCGTGAACTTTTAATTTGAATAAATAAATGAAATTGAAACCATTAATTCAACATTCTATATTGGCCTCAAATAAAGACCAAATACACGCTGACTTGTTTGTAACATCTTTGTTACATGCATAAAATTTCCAATACTTTTAACAATCCAATCGGCTTTAGGCAATAAAATATTTTCCCTCTGTCGTAACCGTTAAGAGAGTTTACTTTGGTATTAGTTCCATAGAAGGATTTTATATATCTATATGATAAAGCTGGTTTATGTTCCTGCACCAAATAATAAATCATTGGCTAACTTTAATTTAGTTTCAGTAATTTTTTTGCATTTTATGAAACAATTTTAACTAAAACTTTAAGTATACACAACAAATTTAAGGTGATAGATATTACCTTAAAATTTTTATGGCATTGCTTTTATTTATTTTTATACATGTGTGTTATGCAACTTACATTTCATTGTACACTAATTCTCCATTCTGCTTTGATATTCTGCATTCATGTTTTGCATCACTTTATACTATTTTTTTCATTCTGTTTTTGATTCTCTGCATTTATATTTTGCATCACCTTTATTTATATAGGATCCTGTAACGTTTTTACACAATAACATATCATTTTACTGCGTATTTTCACACTATTTAGTACTTTTAAACTAGCTGTCAACGAAGTCTTACCTTTTTTTTGGTCTTTTATTGAATTCTCTGTAACTCTACAATTTCAGGCTTAGTGTACGTTGTCGTGCATTAGTTTTTCCTATGTGATTTTTATCTCGTTTCTTACTTAAATGTAATAGTTTCTTAATAACAGTCCTAAAACTAAAAATTCCTCAATTTGACAACCATTGTTTTTGTGGTTGTTATGGTAACTTTTATTTAAATTCGTCTCTGGTATGATGTTCTTTCTACATAAATACTTTTTGGCTGTAGGTCATTTACAATAAATTTTGTTTTAATTTAAATAATTTCTCGTTCTCTCTAAAAAGGTATAAAAGCCAAACAATTGGAGAATACAGGACAGTCTCGCTTCGGTTCTCAAACGAGAAACATCTACTAAAGGCCTTATCCCGGGGCCGCTTTGCCCCGGGATCCTGCAAGCCTCCATCTACACGTGAAGTCGTCGGTGAATTCTAATTCAAGTGCGGGGCCACACTACTCCGCGCGCTACGACTGCTTGATCCAGGCGCTGAGTGCAGCCTACTGCCCGCGCTACCTACAGGCGCGCTTCGACTGCTGGCTCCAGGCGCTGCGTCCCTACTGCCCGCGCTACCTCTGGGCGCGGCGACTACTTCTCCAAGAACTGAGCGCACCTACCCCAGGCGCTACGTGCGCCGGCTCCGGACGCTGCGTGTGCCCAGTCCAGGCGCTGCGTGCCGTCGCCGCTGAGAAACCTCAAGCTCTGCGTGTGCCTACATCTACAAAAGCAGCGAGGCTCCAGGCTCCACTATAAAACTATATTGTCCTATTCTCCAACCTTTATTTTTTTTAAAACCTAATTGTAATCTCATTTCATCCATCACCTTCATATTTCATTTTTTTTATGAGATTGTAAATACCTTTTAAAAAAATTATAATATATTATTTTCTTGGTCTATTTTGTTGTTTTGCTGTTCTTAGGTTAGGTTCTTTCTCTTATAATTGTCGCTTCACGACAACATAAATATAGATAAGGTTATATAAACACTAATCTAAATTAATGTTGTTATTTAAGCAGTATTTTTTTTAGCTTTTCAATCTTTTACTAAGTATGGCGTCATAGGATGTGCTGAAGAGGTCGCTACCTTTGACAAGCATAAAAAGTAGAATATAATTATTGTAAAAAATCTTTGTGCCCTTTGATATACTCAGGTAACTTTGCCGTTAACATATATGTTAACTTTGCAGGTAACATATATGTTACCGGCAAAGCATATAATTTGATCATTCTATAGGCAAAGTATAAAATATGTAATCTATCGTTACCCATTACATACCTTTTTTAGGTATTGTATGTAATACCTAGATAATGTATAGAATGACATGATAAGATCAGGTAAAGTATAGAATGTGAACAAATAAAACATATTTTCTTTACTGAAAATCAACTTCACGAATAGTTACGGTAAAATGTGCCAAAATAGTTAATTTTAGACGGCTGGTTCTTTTCTCACTCAAAAGCTAAGAATAGCCATTCAGCGGGGAAACGCAGCCAGGCATTCTTGGCACGATACTACGGGGAGTAGTACTGTATGATAATTAAGTAACTACTTTTACTTTTTTATTGTAATTTTTAATATTGTATATAACAAAATATTGTATATTATATTATGTAAATTTACATAACTTTAAGTAATATTAAACACGAAAACATAGGTTAGGTTAAGTTTAGTCATGTCTTTACTGGGGACGTCATTTTCATAAATATCTTAACGGCGGGAGTGCAGTTCACATAACCGTGAAATGCACTCCCGCTCTTCTTGTATAATTTATTATATATATTACAGTCAAATCTCATAACCGGCCAAAACTAGTTTTGACTGTAAAAATCTGGCAAAAATAGTTTTGACTAAGGACGTTGGTCAATACCACTTTTAACTGATTTTTGCTGTCAAAAGTAGTTTGGACGAAGAACCTTGGTTAAATTCACTTTTAACTGTAAAAACATTTGAACGACACAAAAGAATATCCTAAAAATCTTAAACTCTATTACATTAGTTTGCTTCTCGCCGGAAGATCCCAGCGTTGTTGCCGATTCTGTTGCTGATGTGGTACTTCAGGGTATGGAACTTTTTATTCCATCCTCCGTAGTGCCCTTCGGAGGCAGATCCCAGCCATGGTTTGGTCGCTCCTGCAAAATAGCATCACGCTATAAGCAGGAGTGCTACCAGGCCTGGGCTGACGCATCAACGTCTCGGGATGTAAACACTAGCGCACTTAAAAAGAAGTATAATTCCGCCTCCAGGTCCTTCAAAAGCGTCATTACCAAGGCAAGGTCTGAGCACATCGGCAGAATTGGCGAGAAGCTAGTTCGCCTTCCTTCGGGAACCCGTGCATTCTGGTCTCTCGCCAAGGCTGTCCAAGGGAACTTCTGTCAGCCATCTCTTCCATCTCTGCACAAAGAGGACGACTCACTGGCCCATGCCGCAAAGGAGAAAGCCGATCTGTTGAGCTCTCTTTTTGCGTCCAACTCGACTCTAGATGACGGGGGGAACACACCGCCGACCATCCCGCGATGTGAGTGCTCCATGCCAGATTTGCGATTTACACAGCGCTCGGTCCGCAAAGCACTCTTCTCCCTGGACGTCAGCAAGTCGAGTGGGCTTGATGGAGTCCCTCCCATTGTGCTGAAGACGTGTGCTCCGGAGTTGGCACCGGTTTTAACGCGTCTTTTCCGGTGCTCCTACTCCCAAGGCGTAGTCCCGAATTCATGGAAGACAGCTTTGGTGCACCCGATCCCTAAAAAGGGCGACCGCTCAGACCCGTCCAACTACAGGCCTATCGCCATCACCTCCTTGTTCTCCAAAATAATGGAAGCCATTATAAACTGCCAGCTCATGAGGTACCTTGAGGATCACCAGCTGATTAGTGACCGCCAGTACGGTTTTCGTCGCGGTCGATCAGCTGGTGATCTTCTAGTCTACTTAACTCATAGATGGGCGGAGGCAGTAGAGTCCAAGGGGGAGGTATTAGCCGTTAGTTTGGACGTAGCGAAGGCCTTTGATCGGGTCTGGCACAAAGCGCTTCTTTCGAAGCTTCCTTCCTATGGGCTTCCCGAGAAATTGTGCAAATGGATCACCAGTTTCCTTGCTGATCGGAGCATCAAGGTCGTAGTAGACGGTGAATGCTCTGATTTCAAGCCTATCAACGCTGGTGTTCCACAAGGCTGCGTGCTATCACCAACGCTGTTTCTCCTGCATATCAATGATATGTTACTAACTGGTAGCATTCATTGCTATGCGGACGACAGCACTGGTGATGCCTTATATACCGGCCCTGCCAATATTTCTCGGGAAAACGTCGCCGAGTACCGGGACAAACTTGTGTCTGAAGTCGAGTCTTTGCTTACCAAAGTCTCGGATTGGGGGCGACTAAATCTAGTCCAGTTCAATCCCCAGAAGACACAAGTTAGCGCGTTTACCGCTAAAAAGAACCCCTTTGTCGTATCTCCTCAGTTTCAAGGCACTCCCCTTACTGCCTCAGCCAGTATCGGAATCCTTGGCGTCGACATATCGAATAGTGTGCAGTTTTGTGGTCACTTGGAAGGGAAGGCCAAATTGGCCTCTAAAAAGCTTGGCGTGCTCAGCAGAGCGAGACAATATTTCATGCCGGCGCATCGCTTGCAACTTTACAAAGCGCAAGTTCGGCCCCACATGGAATACTGTTCTCATCTCTGGGCCGGGGCACCCCAGTGCCAGCTCCTTCCACTTGACCGCATCCAGCGCAGAGCGGTTCGAATCGTTGACGACCGAGTTCTTTCTGATCGGCTCGATACACTGGCACTGCGTAGAGAGGTTGCATCTCTTTGCGTATTTTATCGCATTTATCACGGGGAGTGCTCTGAGGAATTGTTCGGACTAATTCCAGCCGCTCAATTTCACCATCGCACATCGCGACAAAACTCGCGTTACCATCCATACCATCTGGATGATTGGCGGTCCACCACTGTGCGATTTAGAAGAAGTTTTCTCCCTCGCACGACTTCCTTGTGGAATCAGTTACCACCAGCGAATTTTCCGGACCGATACGACTTAGGAACCTTCAAGAAAAGAGCTTACACCTTTCTAAAAGGTCGGCAACGCATCTGCAATTCCCCTGGTGTTGCGGTTGTTCATGGGCGGCGGTAGTCACTTACCATCAGGTGAGCCGCATGCTCGTTTGCCCCCTATTCTATAAAAAAAACATTACAAATCTGTGCCTGAAAGTAATGTAAAAATTTGAAATGGATGTCAATTAATTTCATGTATTGTTGATCAAATAAATACCATCCTCTATTTTAAGAGCTCTAATTAGCAAAATATAGTATATAAATGAACAATCAAAAGTAAGTTAGAATATTTGCTGTGGAAAATTATGAGTTAATACACTCTTAGTCTT
Organism: Parnassius glacialis; assembly: GCA_033319125.1. Taxonomy (NCBI): domain Eukaryota; kingdom Metazoa; phylum Arthropoda; class Insecta; order Lepidoptera; family Papilionidae; genus Parnassius; species Parnassius glacialis. Next base: position 16,510,464 of record JAVANC010000002.1, on the reverse strand, counting down.
TTTAGAACTAGCAAGATACGATTTTTAGTCTCCACGAGTGACAACGCATTCTGCGTTTTGTATCTTAATTTAGGATTGATGCACCTTCAGATACACTGTGTGTTTGTTCTTCTTTTTGTAGAATACTAGAGCCCAATGACTTCGTCAATCTTACTTAGCGGTACCATGTAGCGACATCTATGGAAATGTATTAAATAAAGAACGATGTATTTAGCGCTTCAAATTTTCATATCGATATACATCGCAACCGCTTCCGTAGATAGATAATAGATGGCGCTAGAGTAGTCAAGTGAGCTCGGCCACGGTCCTTATTGCTTTGTAAGAGAGATGGTTGACAAACGAGCACATAGTCCACCTGATGGTAAATGGATGCTGAGGCCCATAGACACCTACATGTATCCTGGATTTAAGAATCAAAATGCAGATGCGCTGTCAACTCTGAGGACCAATATGTAATGCCTCGTTTCCAATAAAAAGGGTCTCCGGTTCTCTATACTCACCATACGAAACATAGCAGCATTAAGTTGCTATTTTACGCTGGTATTCCGTGAGAGCGTGGTCCTTCCCCGGTCGAGCCGACCCATTCGTGCTGCAACCATAATATAGCTGCAGCGTTGCTCAATTGCGTTATTGTTCGTCATCCATATTTTACAAATAAAAATAATACTTTTTAATCCCGGATAGTAATAATTAATGAAGATGTACCACAAATATTCCACGTTTATGAATTCTTTTTTGCTAAGGAATCCACAGGTATTTTATCTTACTATTCGTTCTGACTATTCTTTGCTTCGTTTCAGTATAATGTCTGATGAATGCCATGTTGTCATAAAAAATTAGAACTGCATTACATCACGGATTTATAATTCTTCACGTTCATGTATTACGGCAAACTAACGTAAAAATTTATTCGTATCAATTTATGTCATACAATCAGTAACATTACGGCAGCTTTGATGTCTTTGTGGGCTTTAGAAAATCACTAAGAACACACGTTAGCTCGAACTCTGTTTTCCCTATAATTGAAATACTATATATTGAAATACGCAAAACATTTTTGATTTTAAGGCGAGGGTTGAGCAAAATGTCGCGCTAGTCGTTATTTGTGCGGTTTTTAGGAGCTATCTACTTTTTATTTAAAAGATATATCAACAAATAAAAAACAAATTATATTTCTACATAATCTTGATTTCATAAGAGATGTATCCAATTTTTTTAAAGGAATAAATATTAATATAATCTCCTTACAACGAAACCACATAAATGTGAAATTATTATTGATAACGTGCATCTCCTCGTAAAGTAAGTATTATTTTATTTTGCGATTTACACCAATGGATAGGCAATTTACTAATGAACATTTCTATTGTAAAATTTTTTTCAAAAGACCAAAATTTGATTTTATTAAGAAATTATTTTAAAATCTGGGCGTATTCACTGCCCACGGGCTTGCTGGATCATTGAGCGTTGAGCTCTCGTACGTGGAGCCCGTGTCGTTCGTCAGAGCATCGGCCTGCGCACACGCTCACGTCTTATCAGTCGATAATATTATTACTTATTAGGTTATTTTATAGGTAGTATTATTTGTTTGTTTTGGGTATAATTTTTCGTATTAGTTATACATATATTTGTTGTGTTTTTACTGCGCGATGAAGCTTTTTGCGTGTATTTTCTTTAAGGTAAATGCAAATAAAAAAATGAAGCACCATTAGCATGTAAGGTTCGAATCCATAATTAACATTTCGACAAATATTATAATTTACACTATAAAAGACTAATTCAATATTATCAGTATAGTATACAGTTAAAAATAATCGTAATAACCAACTACAATATCTTATCAGGTATAGTACTGCCTCGTTGGTCTAGTGGTTGTAGTAGTGCGACTGCTGATCATGAGGTCCCGGGTTCGAATCCTGCGTCGGGCCAAAAGTCAGTTATGAGTTTTTCAATTATGTTCTAAGTTATAATTAGTATTACTAAGTTATAGTTTTTTGCTAAAATATAGTATATTATTTATTGCTTGTTTTTTCTTCTTTTTCAAAAAATAATTGAATACATAAGGTGTTCTATGCTTATAATTCGGTAAAAAGTATCTAAGTAGGTACTAATATACCTACTTTTTACTATAAACTAAAAATTTTTAAAACTAAAATTAACTAAAAAGACTAAGCTGACCATTTATTTTTTAACTTAAAACAGGACATGGGTTTATTTATACTCTAAAAACTATAACTTTATACAATAAATTAAAAAATAATGTTGCATTTTAGGTAATTATTAAATGCAACATTTTTTTTAATTATGAATTACATTTGTCAGTGGATTAAATTTGCTTTAATAAAGTTGGTGATGATTTTAAATAAGAATAAAATTCTGCTCAATTTTTTTTTATTGTTATCTTTCAACATCGCCTTTAGAACTGGAACCGTAAGTGTTTCTTTCAGACGTCCACAATTTATTCAAAATAAAAAAATACTCTTTCTATCGGAGCATTTGTACCAGGTAGACATAAAATATATTCGATTAAAAAAATTATGTTGAAGATTGTTGGCTTTGAATACTTCCATCCAACGAGTTACGGGACAATTTTGTGTCCCGGAGCTTTATTTGGTGACAATGGGACAGGTGACCGAGAAAAGGGACAGTCCCGTTCAATTTATGTTTGTAAACTGCCTTCACGACTCTCATTCTATATTACTCTCACTCTGCGAAACATCCTATTTATTTGTTTATTCTTTATTGCACCAAATATTTGTACAAAAGGCGAGCTATCTATCTATTTACCTATAGTGAGTAGGTATCTTTTAAACTCACAATTATCAATGCTTCATTTTTAATATATAATTAATTATAAAATTTCATAATTAGATAATATATGAGAATACATAATTCTAATATAATGCAAGTAATATACCGAATAAAAAAATTAAAATACATTTATCGTTGTACGCTGTGTGTATTTCCATAAAATAGTTTATTGCTGTTGAAAAAATACTACGTCCGTACAGTAGGTGACATTGAGTTATACAAAACTATGGTAGGTGGCGTCTTACATATTATTTCTTACGCAATCCTATATTGTAGGGAGTTGGCGCGGCCGGCACACAAACGCTCAAGGTCGTTCGCATGGAGTAGCCCCTTAAGGTAACACCTTACTTGGGCTGTATTATAACTCCAGAACGAATGGGTCTTCTTGTTCAGGGAAAGACCGCTCACTCACAGGAAACCGCCACAAAATAGCAGCTTAGTACAGTCAATACAGTTTTATTTCGTAGTGTGAGCGTAGAGAAACAGAGAAACTTTTGACGGCCTTACCCGTTTTACTGCTCTGGTCTGACAACTGAAGACTGCAATTTTATTTTAACTGTGGTTTGATGTAGGTGTCTATGGACAATACCATCCCGTTACCAAAAGGTGTACCTACTGTGTACTGTTTGATCGTAATGAGATACTCATATTTTACTCATCAATATTGACAATAGTTAATATGGTTTAACAACATTTAGGGCTGCTCCTGAAGATAGCGTATCTGCTCAGGTAGCTTCTAACGTACACTGTGGTGTTATGATATACACACGGTGTAGAGTGCCCCGAATGATGCCCGCTTGAAACATGCGGCCTAGAAACACGCTTTGCTGAACCCTTTATTCACAAATCTTATACTTAAGACTGGCATAAAATTTGAGGTGCCGTCTCTAAGACACTGTCATACAAGAATGTGTGTTTATAATACATACCCTACGCCTCGCTTCGATTCGCGCTCCTTATTCAGTTTCAACAGTAAGCGCTAACGTTCGATGTATTTTAGTTTATTAATACTGCCTGGTTCCCGCAACTCTACGATTAAGCGCGTATTTTGAATGAAGGCAGTAATTTGAGTTATTCGAACATCGTATCTCATAGACGAATCCTAACAACTTCTTAATATCGAAAAATATCTCGGGGTAAACGTAAGTAGGACGTAAGCTGCCATCTCTACAATATCCATGCAGGCCCCGCTAAGAGCAAAGACCGTGATAAATACATATTTTATTTGTTGATATAATGCTTACGCTCTTAAATTTGAGTAAGTGTTGCAAATAGCAACAGTGATACGGAGACGATAAAAATAATACCAGATACACCTACCGGCAGTTTAGCTAAAATGGCTTGTATTTACAAAATATTGACCGAAGCTGGAACTTCAAATCAAGTCGTGCATTCGGAAATTGGGAAGTGATCAATATTAATCAAAATTATATCAAAAGAAACGTTAAAAAAGAAAGTTCACCGACAGCATAGTCTGTTTTCTTTCTTTATGATGAATTTCTCTCTGAAATAACTTAACTCTATTTTCCTTATCGTCCTTTAAGAGTCGGAAATATCAAGTCATTAGCACACGCCTAACCCTGCTCTCCATCGCTCCCGCTGTTCCCCATTTCCGGATTAGATAACTTGAAGTCGTATGAAAAAATTAAATAGGTTTTATATTTTAACACCGTCAAAGAGATACACTGGTACTAAAATAAACTTTTACTTTAGCTTTTATTACAAGCTTATGATTCTTCCGACAGTGGGATAATCCCGTATCAAATATGAACTGTTACTGGCTGATGAATGTGGAATTTCTCCTTCCCAACAAAAGAGTAACGGACTTGGTAAGATATACAAGGAGTTGATTTAAACAAAAAAAAAACTAAAGTCACAAACGGACTTAAATTCCATCTGAAGGTAAATAGCTGCTGATGCCCATACACATATGCAACCTGCTTCAAATATAGAGGGCTAGAAACGCGTTTTCACCTTTGAAGACTAAGATGGAATGACTCACATTAAACTCTACGGTAATTCTGTCATAATACCACAACCTAATTTTAATGATGATAAATGTACGATAGAGAGAGATGCAGCGTTTTATGGTTGCACAATAATAGCAACATAATACTTAATGTATTTCGTATGTGCGAATGACGTGAACCGTAAAATTGACGGGTCATTCCATCTTATTGCTCAGGGGTAACAACGCATCTGCATTATGATCCAGCATATATGTTGGTATCTATGGGCGACAGTATTACTCTACCACTTACCATAACGTACTCAATGCTCAATTCTATAAAAGTTTATAACATTCATATAAAAATTTTATTTGTATTTTGACAGCTTGAATTTATATTTATAGTAGCAACAATGAAACACGCCGCAACAATTTTATAGTTTCCAATATATGAAAGTATAGCTATCTCTTTTATGGCAAAAGTTAAATATCCGGGCCAGCGACGTCGAGCAAAAGTACAAAGATGGGAGATATCTGGGTACTAAGATTGCATATCCGGTGTCGTGACGCGACAATTAAAAGAGAAAGAACCTAATCTAAGAACAGCAAAACAACAAAAGTAGACCAAGAAAATAATATATTTAAAGTTTTAGAAAAGTATTTACAATTTTATAAAAAAAAAAATGAAATATGAAGATGATGGATGAAATGAGATTACAATTAGGTTTTAAAAAAAATAAAGGTAGGAGAATAGGACAATATAGTTTTATAGGGGAGCCTGGAGCCTCGCTGCTTTTGTAGAAATGGGCACACGTAGAGCTTGAGGTTTCTCAGCGGCGACGGCACGCAGCGCCTGGACTGGGCACACGCAGCGTCCGGAGCCGGCGCACGTAGCGCCTGGGGTAGGTGTGCTCAGTACTTGGAGAAGTAGTCGCCGCGCCCAGAGGTAGCGCGGGCAGTAGGTGCACTCGGCGCCTGGAGCAAGCAGTCGTAGCGTGCCCGAAGGTAGCGCGGGCAGTAGGTGCACTCAGCGCCTGGAGCAAGCAGTCGTAGCGTGCCCGAAGGTGGCGTGGCCCCGCGCTTGAAGCAGACTGCCGACGACTTCACGTGTAGATGGAGGCTTGCAGGATCCCGGGGCAAAGCGGCCCCGGGATAAGGCCTTTAGTAGATGTTTCTCGTTGGAAAACTGAAGCGAGACTGTCCTGTATTCTCCAATTGTTCGGCTTTTATACCTTTTTAGGGAGAACGAGAAATTATTTAAATTAAAACGAAATTAATTGTAAATGACCTACAGCCAAAGAGTATTTATGTAGGAAGAACATCATACCAGAGACGAATTTGAATAAAAGTTACCATAACAACCACATAAACAATGGTTGTCAAATTGAGCAATTTTTAGTTTTGGGACTGTGATTAAGAAACTATTACATTAAAGTAAGAAATGAGATATTATTCATATAGGAAAAACTAATGCACGGCAGCGTGCACGAAGCCTGAAATTGTAGAGTTACAGAGAATTCAATAAAAGACCGAAAAAGGTAAGACTTCATTGACAGCTATTTTAAAAGTGCTAAATAGTGTGAAAATACAAAGTGAAATTGGTATGTTATTGTGTAAAAACGTTACAGGATCCTATAGAAATAAAGGTGACGCAAAATATAAATGCAGAAAATCAAAATCAGAATGGAAAAATAGTATAAAGTGATGCAAAACATGAATGCAGAAAATCAAAAACAGAATGAAAAAAATAGTATAAAGTGATGTAAAACATGAATGCAGAATATCAAAACAGAATGGAGAATTAGTGTACAATGAAATGTAAGTAGCATAACACTACACCAGCTACCAATTGTTGCGATTATGGCTTCGTTAGTTCAAAAGTTGCTTGAAGTTTTTTTTTTTTTAATTTAAAGTAGAAGCTAGATTTTAGTCTAAACTATATCATCTTATCCAAAAACCAAATCAAATTGATAAAAAAACAAAGTTTGAGTATGATTTCGAAAATTATACTAAAAAAGTAAAAACTTTAAATCTCTAATTTATACAATAGAGTAACTCGATATTAACTGTTATCTTTCACATGCCCTCAAACTTTTTCACATCCGCAAGTCTGACTTTGTTTTTTTTCCCATTCATTGTTAAGCTTGTGTTAGATTACAATAGCTGTTCCAAATAATTTAAAATGTGTGACTGGATTGCTCCTTCATTTAAGTGAAGTCTCACGTCATATAAGTTTTTAATTAAATTTCAAACTACGATTTAGGATCAAAGTTTAATTATATAGCGCACTGACTCATTTAAGCTTTGGACTTACTTTTAGTTTAGTCGAACACATGCAAAACTTAGCTCAATCAGATGTTGAGAGAAACACGTAAATGGATGCGGTTTTAACCTGATTCAAACTCGTTTGCATTTAAAATTCTCCGTAATTTACAACACGTATGTACGTACGTATTTGTATGGACTCAACAGGAAGGCGTGCTAAGAGGCTTATTGGCGACCCGAATTTGGCTAAAACCAATCTTATCGCAGTGCACAGGAATTGCATAATTGAATTTCTCCTTCTCTCCGGCAATTACTTTGCCTTGAAATTTAAGCCCAACGTTAGTTTTCTGAGCTACCACGACTCTTTGAATTCATAAAAAACTATTGGTTGATAGTTAGATAGATAATTATTTACTGCATACACCAAAATACAATATAAAAGAAAAAATCTGTTCACACAATCTGTGAAAATAGTTTCATTAAATGTGTAGTATTTGCTTAAATATAAAAAATCATCATATGTACTCATCGTGAGAACATTCTGGCATTTTTTTTTTTCTGGCATTATTAATATTCTAAATGTCAACCAATACGGTTTTAAAAAGAATAAAACTTGATTTTTGGCAGAAAATCAATGATAAAAAACAATGTGCTGCTCTTTTTGTTGATATGTGAAAAGCATTTGACTGTGTAAAATATGATATCATGTTAAATAAATTACTAGGCATGGGAATAAGAGTATTAGAACTTAAAATAATAGAAAATTATTTAAATAATAGAATGCAAGCAACTGTTATCGACATATACCTATAATGAATCTACAAAAAAGGTTAAGGTATTACATTTTCAAATCTGAATTTGAAAATGTAATACTTGGTGTACCCCACGGCATAATATTGGAGCCCCCTTTATTTCTATTATATATTAACGAGCACCCAAATATAATTACCAACCTATGCGTAATGTATGCCGATGATGCAACTATATTTCTAATGATAACTCAAGTGATTTTGATAACTCAAATGAAAAAAACAAAATATTGATAACAATATTGATACTGATTGGCTACAGTCAATAAATTTAAAAATAAACCTGTCAAAAACTAAACTCGTACAATTTAGAAATTACAAAAGTATACTTGCTAAATTAAAAAAAATTAATATAATGGTCGAAGAAGTAAAGTTCTCCAGAAAGAATGTCTTAGAACAATATATAACATACGACCGCTTAGGTCACGTTATACTTTTCAGCAAACTACTCGAAGTAGGTATGAGCGGCGATCTGTTTAGGGGGTTTAAGTCTTATATTGAGAATCGTTGGCAGACAGTAGTACTCAATGGTTACACGTCAGCAACTGTGCAAATCCCTTCAAGTATACCGCAGGGATCGCTATTAGGTCCACTGCTGTTTGCGATTTTTATAAATGATATAGGTTCCTGCTTTATTTACTCCAAAATAATCCTTTACGCTGATGACATGAAAATCTTATGTCCCATCACAAATACTTCTGACTGCCTTGCTCTGCAGCGTGATTTCAATGAACTTGAACGACATTGTTCACGCAACAAACTTGACTTGAATGTGTCCTTACTTTTACCCGTAAACCCAATCCCATTGTCTTTCACTACATATTACAAGACACTAGTATAGAGAGATTACAATTAGTAAAGGATCTTGGTGTATTTATTGACTCTAAATTACTCTTCGATGTGCATATTGAGAATATGATTAAAAAAGCCATAATATTAAAACATATAAGATACTTTATTGCATTCTTGTTCGCAGCCATTTAGAGTACGCTTCTCAAGTGTGGAACCCAAATTATAACATTTATATAGATAGGATTGAGCAAGTACAAAAGCGTTTTCTACGTTTTCTGCAATTGATAATTTAAAATTAAAAATTTTGTACAGCCGACTTCAATATAAGCGACTTCAATATAGGTTATTTAAGAATAACTCAATAACCATTGGTCTGACCTTGATCAAATTCATATGGGACCACACGAGAACTATCAGCTTTCATGTAAAAAAAAATCATCGAAATCGGTTTGCCCAGTACAAAGTTATGAGGTAACACACATAAAAAAAACATACACCCGAATTGAGTACCGTCTCCTTTTTGGAAGTCGGCAGAAAACGCAATTTTACACTGATAACTACATTTCGCGATGTAATAAATTTCATATTTTACCTCTGCACGAACGTAGGCGCATGGCAGATATGATTTATCTTTTTAAATTGGCAAATGGTAATGTTGACTGTCCGGAGCTACTGAGTAAGTTAGGATTTACAACAAGAGGTACTCTCGCTTCTTTTGCGTGAACTAAGACATATTACTCTCTCAAAATTAGTAGTAAGTTAGTAAAAATTCCATCTAAATATACATCTTACATTAATATTTATCTTTTAAATTCATAATAGTTCCTTTTTAATAAGTATTATTTTTAATATTTTTCCACCTTGAGGGTGGATTTTTTCCCAAAATTTATAGAGTTACCACCTCTAAAGCTTAACCTAATTAATAAAGGACCTAAATATAAAGAATAACTAAAATCGGTTCAAAAGAGGCAAAGAAAAACATGCACTTGAATTTAGAACCTCCTTAATTTTTATGTTAGTTAATGATAAAATAAAAAGTGAAGAAATTAATGTTATTGTTAATACAATAGGATATGTAAGCAAAGAATCCAGATGTTATTTGCTCTACGTAATAAATTTATAGCGCAGGTGTGCCAATAGACTGGGGAGAGTAAATATATTTGTTTAACATTGCTGACATCTTTATATGACG